>OY759206.1:7805439-8013419 GCA_963662085.1 Eupithecia inturbata | reverse complement strand
AATACGAAAGGCAAAAGATAGAAAGATTATTGTTGGGTGTAGAACGGAAGAAGAAAGACAAATAATAAAGGAGCGACTGAAAATGGCAGAGGAGCACCTCAATGTCGAGGATATCAAAAACAAGGACCCTCTTTTGATTTTCAGGGACGTTTTGCAGTTTAATAGCGATGCTGACATTCTGAACGCCCTGAGGAATCAAAACGGAAACATTTTTAGAGACCTCGAAAAGGAGGATGACAGGGTCGAAGTCAGGTTTAGGAGGAAAACCCGTAATCCCCATACATGCCACGTCGTAGCACGAGTGTCTCCTGCACTATGGAATCGCATGTTAGACGTGGGAGAGGTCCATATTGATCTGCAAAGGGTCAGAGTAGCAGATCAATCCCCGCTTGTGCAGTGTTCGCTCTGTCTTGGCTACGGGCACGGCAGACGTTTCTGCACCGAGAAGATCGAAAAGTGCAGCCACTGTGGAGGACCTCACATGAGGGCAGCGTGCCCGGACTGGCTCGCTGGACAAGCCCCATCTTGCTGCAATTGCCTGCACGCAAAGCTGAGCACAGTCGACCACAACGCCTTCAGCCAGGAGTGCCCGGTTAGAAGGAGGTGGGACGCATTGGCTAGAGCCACAGTAGCGTATTGCTGAGGTGGTCTTTGGCGGAAATCCTGTCTCTGAAAACGGAAGGCCATACCTTGTAGCCCAAGCAAATTTGCGAAGAATGGAATTGGCAACAAATGAGCTTATGCTTGAGGCGCACAACAAAAAGATGGCCTTCGCACTGCTCCAGGAGCCCTATATCGGAGGGATAGGCCGAGTTAAGGACTACAGAGGTGCGAGAATCTTCCAAAGCACAAAACCTGAAGAGGGACAGGTCAAAGCAGCTATAGCGGTCTTTGACCGAGACTTGGACGTAGTTCAGTGTCCTGAATTTACCACACCCAACATCTCTGTGGTAAAGATTGGCACTAGTGCATGGGAGATAGTCGTCGTGTCCTTTTACTTTGAGCCAAACCCGGAGCCGATAGCGCCATACTTGGAGCAGCTGAGCAGGATCCTAAAGCACTTCCGCAAAAACGTCATCATAGGAGGAGACACAAACGCCAAAAGCTCCTGGTGGGGCAGTCCAACCACAGACGATAGAGGGGACGAGATGTCAGGTGCCCTGGAAGAAATGGACCTACAGGTGCTCAACGATGGAAATACCCCTACGTTTTTCACCGTTAGGGGGGGACAAATATACTCCAGCTTCGTAGACGTGACGGCTTGCACGTCGGAACTCCTGTGTCTAGTGGAGGACTGGCGAATAGATGAGGGTATGACGAGCTCGGACCACAACACGATACTTTTCGGCATAAGATTATCTAAATCAAAAGGAATAAACATAAGTAGAACCAGCAGAATATACAATAGCAAGAAAGCAAACTGGGACCAGTTTCATACGAAAATGGCCCAGTTGCTGCAAGAAAAGCCACTTGAAATAGAACATATAATAACAACAGAAGAATTAGAAAATGAAATAGTAAGATATGTAAATATAATTATAGAATCATGCAGAAATAGTATTCCAAGAATAAAACAAAAAGACAGAGCAAACTTACCGTGGTGGTCCGATGATCTCGCCAAACTGAAGCAGGAGGTCGCCACTAGGAAGCGCAGGATCCGATGTGCGGCGCGGGTCCGAAGAGAGAGAGTCGTCGCCGAGTACCTGGAAGTAAAAGCAAAATATGAGTTAGAAACAAAGAAAGCACAAATTGAAAGTTGGAAGCAGTTTTGTGGAAAACAGGATCGAGAAGGACTATGGGAGGGTATATACAGAGTGATAGGAAGAACAAAAAAGAGGCAAGAAGATCTGCCTCTAATTAAGGAGGATCGGCAGCTGTCTCCCCAAGAATCTGCAATAGAACTCACAGAGAAATTCTACCCGGAGGACCTCAAAACAGAGGATAATGCATACCACCGACTAATTAGACAAAAAGCTGACCAAGTAAACAACGATAGTCATGATGGACATGACCCGCTGTTTACGCTGGAGGAATTGACTGAGACGGTGGAAAGCTTTAATCCAAAAAAGGCTCCGGGCGCGGATGGTCTCACGGCAGATATCTGCAAAAACGCGGTTCTTCACGATTCTCGCCTCTTTCTCTTGATAGCAAACAAATGCCTACAGCTAGGCTACTTTCCTATCATCTGGAAGGAGGCTACTGTTATAATCCTCCGAAAACCCGGTAAGGACGATTATTTTAGCCCAAAGTCCTATAGGCCCATTGGCCTCCTTCCAGTGATGGGAAAAATATTAGAAAAACTGGTCGTCAGAAGACTGAAATGGCACCTTATCCCCCGGATGAGTACTCGCCAGTACGGATTCATGCCACAAAGGAGCACCGAGGACTCCCTCTATGACCTGATAAATTATGTAAGATCTAAGTTGGAACAAAGAAAAATCATCACAATAGTATCATTGGACATAGAGGGAGCTTTTGACAGCGCTTGGTGGCCCGCAATAAGAGTCCGACTAGCTGAGGAACAGTGTCCGGTAAACGTCAGAAGGATAATGGACAGCTATCTTAGAGAGAGAAGAGTGAGAGTGAGGTATGCCGGGGAGGAGGTTGCAAAGAAAACAACCAAGGGTTGTGTACAGGGCTCCATTGGAGGCCCCATCCTCTGGAACCTCCTTCTCGACTCCTTACTTAAGGGGATGGAAGAGCGGGGGGACTTCTGCCAAGCTTTTGCCGATGATGTGGTGCTGGTGTTTGATGGAAACACCGCGGTTGAGGTCCAGCGACAGGCGAATGCCGCTCTCGCCTATGTTCAGGAGTGGGGCATCAAACACAAACTGAAGTTTGCACCGCATAAGACAAATGCAATGCTTTTAACGCGTAAACTAAAACATGATACCCCGCTCCTGACCATGGGAGGGATCGACATCACCATGTCTACAGAACTTAAGGTTCTGGGGCTCTGGATTGATAACAAGTTGACGTTTAACAGCCATGTAAGCCACATATGCAGAAAAGCGTTAAACGTCTACAAACAGTTGTCCAGAGCCGCCAAAATCAGCTGGGGCCTTCAGCCGGAAATCATCCGCACCATATATGTGGCCGTCGTGGAACCGATAATCATGTATGCTTCGTCTGTCTGGGCGCCGGCGACAAAGAAACTCGGGATACAGAAGCAGTTAAACGTTGTCCAAAGGGGTTTTGCTCAAAAATTGACCAAAGCTTATCGTACGGTGTCCCTAAACGCGGCACTAGCGCTGGCTGGGTTGCTACCCCTTGATCTCCGGATACAGGAAGCAGCCGCTCTGTACGAGACAAAAAGGGGAATACCACAGCCAGCATTGGCCGAGGGGGAGATTGAGCGAATGACAACGTTTGCTGACACTCCCCACCCAGCGCTCCATATGAGCCTGGAATTCATATGCCTGGTAAACCAAGATGACGTCGATAGGAACAGTGGACAAGCAGTACAAATTTATACAGACGGCAGCAAAATTGACGGCAAAGTCGGAGCAGCATTATCTCTCTGGAGCAATGGTGCCGAGACTAAAAGCCTGAAATTAAAACTGTCGTCTTACTGCACGGTTTACCAGGCCGAATTGCTGGCCATATGTAGAGCTACTGAGGAGGCACTGAAGAGTCCACAAACGAGTTTCGGAGTCTTCAGCGACTCTAGGTCGTCTCTTGAGGCGGTAGTAAACGGTTGCTCTCTCAATCCCCTCGCAGTCAAAATCCGAGAAAACCTGAGAAGGTGCGAACAAGTCTCCAAAAAAGTTGAGCTCTTTTGGATCAAGGCACATGTGGGACTCGAGGGGAATGAGAGAGCAGACCAACTGGCCAAGGAGGCGGCTTCAAAGAAAACGAAACCAGTGTATGACATGATTCCGATATCGTTCGCTAAGCGAGAAATCCGTAAGGCCTCGCTTATCGAATGGAATCGGAGGTACAAGTCTGGATCCACGGCGTCCACAACAAAATTGTTCTTTCCGGATGCGGTCTCGGCCTTTGAAGTGGTAAGAGAATTAAACACCACGGGCGTACTTACACAAGTTTTGACGGGACACGGTGGGTTTTCCATGTACTTGAACCGTTTCAAGTGCAGGGACAACCCATCATGTATCTGCGAGCCCGATAAGGATGAGACAGTACCACACATATTGATAGAATGCCCTGCCTATGGTCCTGAACGTTTTGCATTTGAGCAGGAATCAGGAAAACGGATAGAGCTAAGTACGCTGAATCATTTAATTACAGATAAATATATAAGAGTAAAATTTATAGAATTGTGTATTAAAATAGCAAGTAAGGCAATAAATAGAAACAAATAGATATATAAGAAAATATTGAGTAGGATTATCTTATGATATTTCCGTACATCAATATTGTTTTTTCTTTAAGATAGATAATAAGAGATAAAATTTTTATATATAAATTGGTAATTATGTAAATTATAAAAGTATATATAAGAAAGAAAATGAAGCATAAAATTTAGGGAGAAATAGTTTATAATATTTCCTTTTTCCTGTATAAGTAAATAATGATACGATAGACATAAGATACATTTAAGATAAAAATGCTGTATTAGAAATAAGAAAAAGAAAACTTAAAATTATAACAATAAAGATAAAAACCCGTTGTATATCCCAAATCCCAAAGAGAGGAATTATAGATACAGATAGAAAAAGTAATATATTATGAATGACGACGGATAAAAGAAAGATAAAGTATGAAGAACGAAAGTACGAGAAGAATAAAAGTGAGAACTGGAATGGAAGAGTTGGGTAGACCAGGTCCCTGGTAACGCTAGGGGTAGTCAGGCATTATAAAAATAAAAAAAAAAAAAAAAAAAACCTAACCTAACCTAACCTAACCTAACGGAACCACTATTGAGTGAACATCATTTACAATAGCTCCGCGTTTTAAAAATATAAAAGTTGTTTATTTTGTCCGGAAGTTATATTAATCCGAACAACGTTTTTTCAAGGATCGCGGGAGTGTTTGAATTTTTCAAATCGGTTAATTTTTTACGAAGATATTAGCCAACAAAGTTTGTGTTCATGAATCATATTGTGGTGATATATTTAGTGTTTAAATTGCGAGATAATTAGCTTGCAAACGGAGCCCTGAAAAATCTGCTAAGGTGGTACTTTGTACCATCTTCATTTTGCGTTGAGATACAATCCAATATACCTATTCTGGAGACCATAATATTTTGGTCCAGAATTGGAGCTTTTTGGTGCGTTTGGTGTGCAGAAACTGAAGAGGAATCGTTGGAGCTGCCCTTAGCTGCTGTCGGAGTCAACTACCGCTAAGTTGTTTTGAATATATTCGCTGCTTTCTGTTTTCCAACGGGTACCAATAACAATCAAAACATAAACATTAGTAATTTTGTCTTTAGTTTGTATTGTAAGGTGGCTTTATCAATTGCTGTTTCATGCAGAGCTACACATTTTAACTGCATTCTAATTTCTATACTGAATTGTCTAGTGTATTACTAGTAATAGATTGGAAAATCAATTTTGGTAGGCACTACCTATTTTGTTGTTGTTGTTGTTGCCTGGGGAAATCTTGTCAAATTTATTTCGGGTATCGTACGGCCTGTATTTGCATAGTTTTCAATTTATTTTTAATTTTATGAGTGAGTGAATCTTGGCCGAACGACAAACTTGGAAAAAGAGACCTCCGTGTGGATCGAAGCAGGTGCCGTCCGCGTCACAGTCAGCGCCTGGACCAACTGAGCCAAAGTGTCAGTGAACGCCCGGTCGAAATTAACAAACTACTAATTCAGCTCTCACTGCGCCTGCAGGCATCATAAAAGCAAGACCCTAACAAACATACTTTTGAAAAAAAACTAGGAGCTACACCAAGTTACTTGGAAAGTCGTTACAGTCGAACAACTTATTTATGAGAACATCTGCTACAGATATGATGAAACGTACCCCGCCAAGCAATACTCCATCAGACACGGCACAATCTGTTCCAAGCAGGTCACATCTGAGGCAATCAACCATCTGGTAACTCACGTTGTTGGTAAACTAGACAAAAAAGAGAAATGCGTGGGTATATTCCTTGATCTCGCTAAGGCGTTTGATACCATTTCTATTCCTTTGATGTTGAGGAAGCTAGAGAACGCTGGGGTTAGGGGAGTGCCTTTGATTCTACTGCAAAGTTACCTTCAAAATCGGCGCCAATCAGTAAGAATAGACAAATATGAGTGTCAGCAAACGTTGTCATTCGTTCAATCTCCCCCTCGGCCAATGCTAGCTGTGGTATTCCCCTTTTTGTCTCGTACAGAGCGGCTGCTTCCTGTATCCGGAGATCAAGGGGTAGCAACCCAGCCAGCGCTAGTGCCGCGTTTAGGGACACCGTACGATAAGCTTTGGTCAATTTTTGGACAACGTTTAACTGCTTCTGTATCCCGAGTTTCTTTGTCGCCGGCGCCCAGACAGACGAAGCATACATGATTATCGGTTCCACGACGGCCACATATATGGTGCGGATGATTTCTGGTTGAAGGCCCCAGCTGATTCTGGCGGCTCTGGACAACTGTTTGTAGACGCTTAACGCTTTTCTGCATATGTGGCTTACATGGCTGTTAAACGTCAACTTGTTATCAATCCAGAGCCCCAGAACCTTAAATTCTGTAGACATGGTAATATCGATCCCTCCCATGGTCAGGCGCGGGGCATCATGTTTTAATTTACGCGTCAAAAGCATTGCGTTTGTCTTATGTGCGGCAAACTTCAGTTTGTGTTTGATGCCCCACTCCTAAACATAGGCGAGAGCGGCATTCGCCTGTCGCTGGACCTCCATCGCGGTGTTTCCGTCAAACACCAGCACCACATCATCGGCAAAAGCTTGGCAGAAGTCCCCCCGCTCTTCCATCCCCTTAAGTAAGGAGTCGAGAAGGAGGTTCCAGAAGATGGGGCGTCCAATGGAGCCCTGTACACAATCCTTGGTTGTTTCCTTTGCAACCTCCTCCCCGGCATACCTCACTCTTCTCTCTCTAAGATAGCTGTCCATTATCCTTCTGACGTTTACCGGACACTGTTCCTCAGCCAGTCGGACTCTTATTGCAGGCCACCAAGCGCTGTCAAAAGCTCCCTCTATGTCCAATGATACTATTGTGATGATTTTTCTTTGGTCCAACTTAGATCTTACATAATTTATCAGGTCATAGAGGGAGTCCTCGGTGCTCCTTTGTGGCATGAATCCGTACTGGCGAGTACTCATCCGGGGGATAAGGTGCCATTTCAGTCTTCTGACGACCAGTTTTTCTAATATTTTTCCCATCACTGGAAGGAGGCCAATGGGCCTATAGGACTTTGGGCTAAAATAATCGTCCTTACCGGGTTTTCGGAGGACTATCACATTGGCCTCCTTCCAGATGATAGGAAAGTAGCCTAGCTGTAGGCATTTGTTTGCTATCAAGAGAAAGAGGTGAGAATCGTGAAGAACCGCCTTTTTGCAGATATCTGCCGTGAGACCATCCGAGCCCGGAGCCTTTTTTGGATTAAAGCTTTCCACTGTCTCAGTCAATTCCTCCAGCGTAAACAGCGGGTATGTTCATCATGACTATCGTTGTTTACTTGGTCAGCTTTTTGTCTGATTAGTCGGTGGTCTGCATTATCCTCTGCTTCTAGGTCCTCCGGGTAGAATGTCTCTGTGAGTACTTTTGCAGATTCTCGGGGAGACAGCTGCCGATCCTCCTTAATTAGAGGCAGATCTTCTTGTCTCTTTTTTGTTCTTTCTATTACTCTGTATATACCCTCCCATAATCCTTCTCGATCCTGTTTTCCACAAAACTGCTTCCAACTTTCAATTTGTGCTTTCTTTGTTTCTAACTCATATTTTGCTTTTACTTCCAGGTACTCAGCGACGACCCTCTCTCTTCGGACCTGCGCCGCATATCGGATCCTGCGCTTCCTAGTGGCGACCTCCTGCTTCAGTTTGGCGAGTTCATCGGACCACCACGGTAAGTTTGCCCTGTCTTTTTGTTTTATTATTGGAATACTATTTCTGCATGATTCTATTATTATATTTACATATCTTATTATTTCATTTTCTAATTCTTCTGTTGTTATTATATGTTCTATTTCAAGTGGCTTTTCTTGCAGCAACTGGGCCATTTTCGTATGAAACTGGTCCCAGTTTGCTTTCTTGCTATTGTATATTCTGGTGGTTCTACTTATATTTATTCCTTTTGATTTAGATTTTCCTTTTAATCTTATGCCAAAAAGTATCGTGTTGTGGTCCGAGCTCGTCAAGCCCTCGTCTATTCGCCAGTCCTCCACAAGACACAGGAGTTCCGACGTGCAAGCCGTCACGTCTGCGAAGCTGGAGTATGTTTGTCCCCCTCTAACAGTGAAAAAGGTAGGGATATTCCCATTGTTGAGCACCTGTAGCTCCATTTCTTCCAGGGCACCCGACATCTCGTCCCCTCTATCGTCTGTGGTTGGACTGCCCCACCAGGAGTTTTTAGCGTTTGTGTCTCCTCCTATGATGACGTTTTTGCGGAAGTGCTTCATGATTCTGTTCAGCTGCTCCAAGTATGGCACTATCGGCTCCGGGTGTGGCTCAAAGTAGAAGGACACGACGACTATCTCCCATGCACTAGTGCCAATCTTCACCACAGAGATGTTGGGTGTGGTAAATTCAGGACACTGAACTACATCCAAGTCTCGGTCAAAGACCGCTATAGCTGCTTTGACCGGTCCCTCGTCAGGTTTTGTGCTTTGGAAGATTCTCGCACCTCTGTAGTCCTTAACTCGGCCTATCCCTCCGATATAGGGCTCCTGGAGCAGTGCGAAGGCCATCTTTTTGTTGTGCGCCTCAAGCATAAGCTCATTTGTTGCCAATTCCATTCTTCGCAAATTTGCTTGGGCTACAAGGTATGGCCTTCCGTTTTCAGAGACAGGATTCCCGCCGAAGACCACCTCAGCAATATGCTACTGTGGCTCTAGCCAATGCGTCCCACCTCCTCCTAATCGGGCACTCCTGGCTGAAGGCGTTATGGTCGACTGTGCTCAGCTTTGCGTGCAGGCAATTGCAGCAAGATGGGGCTTGTCCAGCGAGCCAGTCCGGGCACGCCGCCCTCATGTGAGGTCCCCCACAGTGGCTGCACTTTTCAATCTTCTCAGTGCAGAATCGCCTGCCGTGCCCATAGCCAAGACAAAGCGAACACTGCACAAGCGGTGATTGATCTGCTACTCTAACCCTTTGCAGATCAATGTGGACCTCTCCCACGTCTAACATGCGATTCCATAGTGCAGGAGACACTCGTGCTACGACGTGGCATGTATGAAGATTACGGGTTTTCCTCCTAAACCTGACTTCAACCCTGTCATCCTCCTTTTCGAGGTTTCCAAAAATGTTTCCGTTTTGATTCCTCAGGGCGTTCAGAATGTCAGCAATGTTATTAAACTGCAAAACGTCCCTGAAAATCAAAAGAGGGTCCTTGTTTTTGATATCCTCGACATTGAGGTGTTCCTCTGCTTTTTTCAGTCGCTCCTTTATTATTTGTCTTTCTTCTTCCGTTCTGCATCCAACAATAATCTTTCTATCTTTTGCCTTTCGTATTCTGTCCACCTTTACTCCTCCTTCTTTAGCATTCACAGTTTGTCTTATTCTATTCAGAACATCTTCTCCTGTCTCAGTTTCATCCTTGGCGGTGACGACCGGTTAGGTTAGGTTAGGTTAGGTTAGGTTAGGTCAGGTTAGGTCAGGTCAGGTCAGGTCAGGTCAGGTCAGGTCAGGTCAGGTCAGGTCCTGATCCTTGTATCCTTGATCTCCGGATACAGGAAGCAGCCGCTCTGTACGAGACAAAAAGGGGAATACCACAGCCAGCATTGGCCGAGGGGGAGATTGAACGAATGACAACGTTTGCTGACACTCCCCACCCAGCGCTCCATATGAGCCTGGAATTCATATGCCTGGTAAACCAAGATGACGTCGATAGGAACAGTGGACAAGCAGTACAAATTTATACAGACGGCAGCAAAATTGACGGCAAAGTCGGAGCAGCATTGTCTTTCTGGAGCAATGGTGCCGAGACTAAAAGCCTGAAATTAAAACTGTCGTCTTACTGCACGGTTTACCAGGCCGAATTGCTGGCCATATGTAGAGCTACTGAGGAGGCACTCAAGAGTCCACAAACGAGTTTCGGAGTCTTTAGCGACTCTAGGTCGTCTCTTGAGGCGGTAGTAAACGGTTGCTCTCTCAATCCCCTTGCAGTCAAAATCCGAGAGAACCTGAGAAGGTGCAAACAAGTCTCCATAAAAGTTGAGCTCTTTTGGATCAAGGCACATGTGGGACTCGAGGGGAATGAGAGAGCAGACCAACTGGCCAAGGAGGCGGCCTCAAAGAAAACGAAACCAGTATACGACATGATTCCGATATCGTTCGCTAAGCGAGAAATCCGTAAAGCCTCGCTTATCGAATGGAATCGGAGGTACAAGTCTGGATCCACGGCGTCCACAACAAAATTGTTCTTTCCGGATGCGGTCTCAGCCTTTAAAGTGGTAAGAGAACTGAACACCACGGGCGTACTAACACAAGTTCTGACGGGACACGGTGGGTTCGGAGTTCTTTAGCCGCTCAATTACTATCTCCTGATACCCGCAAATTTTTATTATCCGCTAGATATGTGACAGACCGATGAAATGGGTAGGCTATCGTTATGTTTAAATACCTATAATATTCTTATCAAAAATGGTGCCATAACGATAAATATCACTACGAATTGTTTAAGCAATTCCAGTGTGAAGTGACTTTTTTATTTTATTTTTATTTCAAAGTCCACAGTACTTATAATATACTAGTTATTATAATTATATACAATAGACGACAGTGCTAATATATAAGATAGTTAATGTTAATATATAAAATATCTATTACTTACCTTAAATAAGATGATAGTCTTAACCTGGTGTAAGATAGATAATAAATAGTTAGATTAAATAACAAATGAACATGCACATACCTACCTACAATAGTAGCTAGGTGGGTGATGTTCTACCAAAATTGAGAACTTCCTTGCTGCTTTAAGCCTGACAATCTATGCCAATTTTTGTATGTAATAGTAATATGTAGTTTAAAGTTTAAAGGTTGACATACATATTAAAAACACTTATATTTTAATATGTATGTAAACTTTTTCGTGATTTATGTGCATCCCTATACTGGGACTATAGTTATTTCAAGAAGAGAGTTTTTTTACGATGTGTAGGTACCTACTTACTTCTTTTTTATGTTGTATGTACTTTTCTTTAATATTAGTCTAATGTTTGTTCCTTAACTTTTTCATTTTTTTTATATATATATACATATACTTATGTACCTAAATTATTAAAACGCACTATATAGCACTATATAACTATATAGCGCCAAACAGCTCTCGATGCAGCGTCATTGTTCGGCCTCCTTTCGAGGCAGTTTCCGCTACGCTGCATCGAGTTGCTGGAATAATATTCCCCCTCCAATAAGGAACCTGCAAAGTTTTTATGGATTTAAACTGAAACTACGCAACTTTATTTTTGAAGGTCAGAAAAAGCAAGAGAGTCATAAAACCGATACAAGTATCATTTAATGATGCTACATACTTTCATTGAAATACATGGTTATTTTTGTATAATTTATTACCTGCAGCATATTTTATTTTTATTATTTTTATTAGTCTTAGCGAACCGCGTACATAATTTTCTGCCTAATTTTGTATGTAGATACACTGAAATTGATCTGTCAGTGGAAATTAATTATGTTGTGGTTCAGCGTCTTATCCTGTGTTCTTATAATTTTTGTAGAAATATCACGATTTCATGACTTCTATTCTTTGTGTCTTGTATTTGTCAACCGTTGCCGTAGATTATGTTTCTTTAATGTTATATCTGTGAATGTTTCGTGTTTTCATATTTTGTGTTATCTTCCGTGTCGTCACCAAACGGCTCTGTCGGAAGACCAGCGTTGGTTGTAATGTTTTTACAACTATAGCTCATGCTGAGACAGAGACCGCTTTGTGACTCAATGCAAAAACTAGTACCTAAGCTTTGTTTTTATTTTATTTTTTAATCATATTTTGTTTTTGTTTATTTGAGTTGCAAATAAAATAAATATTCTATTTCTATTCTATATTTTTAAGTTTACACTGTACCTAATATTAACGCCTATCATTTGGGGGAGAGCAAGACTTCCTACCGTAATACAGTTTTAACTAGTACGGAGGACAGTCACTCGACCACGGGTAACAACAAATTCATAAACGTATAGGTATATTTTATAATTAATTAATTGTAACCCTTAACTTTTAATAGTGCCATTTTATTTTTGAAATAAACGTTTACTTTACTTTACTTTAACTAAAAATCCTCATAAAAGTAAGTAACATTTAACAATATATTTTTATTATTTATAAAATAACTGTACAAAAATCATTGTAAAATATAGTGTGATTACTGACGCCATGTTTACAATCATTTTTCTAACAAATAATATCTAAAGTGCAGCGTTGAAATATTTTTTATCACAGTGTAATCATCACATTTTACAAAAATTATCTTTTTACATATTAACTAAGGCATCTAAAGTACAAGAGCCACATAATAAAAAACTAAAAAATACTCATAAAAAAATAAGTAATATCTATCATTTTTTTTTTTGATATCTATCAACATATTTTTTATTATTTATAAAATAACTCAACAAAAATCATTGTAAAATATAGTGTGATTACTGAGGCCATATTTTAAAGCAAAGCCGTAAAAATTTTTACAGATGGCAGCAAGATTGAGGGCAAAGTTGGAGCGGCACTTTCCTTCTGGAAAGATGGCGCCGAGACCAAAGTTCTCAAACTCAAACTGTCGTCTTACTGCACAGTCTACCAGGCTGAACTCCTAGCCATATGCAGGGCCACAAAGGAAACCACAAAACGCTCGGAGTCGAGCTTTGGTATCTACAGTGACTCTAGGTCAGCTTTGGAGACTGTGATTAATCAGAGCTCCCTCCACCCCCTAGCCGTGCAAGCTCGAGATCTCTTAAAAACTAGCAGACTCCAAAACAAAGATGTGTCTTTGTTTTGGATAAAAGCACATGCAGGGTTGGAGGGCAATGAACGAGCCGACGAGCTGGCGAAGGAGGCGGCCCTATATACCAAAAAGAAACCTGACTACGACCAGTGCCCGGTTTCATTCATCAAGCGACAAATCCGTTTGGAGTCGCTGGAAGAATGGAACCGGAGATACCAATCAGGAGAAACAGCCGCAATAACAAAAATTTTCTTTCCAAATGTAATTAATGCCTATAAGTCAATTAGAAAATTTGAACCAACCTGCGCGATGACCCAGCTAATGACAGGTCACGGTGGGTTCTCCGAATACTTGAATCGCTTCAAGTGTAAGGAGGACCCATCGTGCATATGCGAGCCAGGAGTGGAAGAGACCGCCATGCACGTCCTATTAGAATGCCCAGCAAATTCCCTTAGAAGGTATGAGCTTGAACAGTTACTTGATTATGACTTGGTTGAGGCAAACATCAGCACAATCATGACTGATAGCGAAAAGAGAAAGATTTTTATAAAATACTGTACTGAAATTGTATACAAGGTTAACAAAAGGAATAAGTAGATTTCAGCAAAATATGATGAATATATATTATTGAATATATAAATCATACATGTGTAAACTAGATAATAAGTAGAATAGATAGATCAGTATAATAAAAAGACATATTTAGATATATCGAGATAAGAAGATGCACAATAGATTTGTAATAACGAACTTGTTACTTAATTAAGAAAATTACTATATTACAGAAAACAAAATGGAAGTAAACTAGTGAATAAGATCATAATATTGTATTAGAAATATGAATAAGAAAAATGGAAATTACGAAAATAAAGACAAAACACCGTTATTGCACCCCAAATCCCAAATAAAGAAATAAGAAAGTAAAGATATAGTATAGGTAATTAATTTTGAACGAAGACGGATAAAAGAAAGATAAAGTATGAAGAATGAAAGTACGAGAGGAATAAAAGAGAGAACTAGAATGAAAGGGTTGTGTAGACCAGGTCCCTGGTAAAGCTAGGGGTAGACAGAAATTAAAAAAAAAAAAAAAAAAAAAAAAAAAAAAAAACCTAACCTAACCTAACCTAACCAGATCTAGTGACTCTAGATCTGGGCTGGAAATAATATGTGACACCAATTCTGTTCATCCGTTAGCGGTTGCCATTGGTAGTAATTTGAGGGAGCTTCAGGAGGAGGGGAAAGATGTCAAGTTTTATTGGGTCAAGGCTCACATAGGTATCATTGGGAATGAGAGGGCTGATGAGTTGGCTAAATATGTATGCTGCCCTGCATAATAGACAGATCCCGGGGTATGACAAGTTCCCTCTGTCTTTTGCTAAGCATTCAACGCGACAAGCTATAATTGATGAATGGCAAAGGGAATACATGACTGCTACAGCTGGGAGTGTGACTAAGATATTTTTCAATAATGTTACGGTAGCATATAAAATATTGGGAGGAATCACACTGACTAACTATCTCACACAATTGTTCACAGGGCATGGAGGCTTTCGCTCGTATCTGTACAGGTTTCATTTAACTGATAGTCCATTGTGTACTTGTGGGGATGGCGAGGCGCAGACAGTGCAACATGTTTTAGTTGACTGTATTAAGTTTTGTCAGCTCCGCTATGACTGTGAATGTGCAGTTGATACTCCAATTATTTTGGACAATTTCTCTTATTTATTGGCAGTTCCTTACAGTAGGGAAATATTTTTGGAATACGCTAGAACTATCCTCCGAAAGGTGGGTGCGGAGAATGGTTCTATCTTAGAGCAAGTTTAATTTACTTTGAAATGAAATTTATTTGTTTGTTTAACTTTATTTTAATAAACTGTTCATATTTGTAGCATTGTTTGAGTTTCTCACTGGGTAGTACATTTGTTTGGTTATTGGTTATTGCAGGCACTATTTTATTCGCTGGATCAGTTGTTTCACATCACCAACGCATTCACTTCAATCACATTGCACTCTGCCTACAGCTACTGTGTGGGCATTTTTCTTGTTTGATTAGTTATTTTGGTAGGGGCTTCAATTATTGTTAACTCTGTGTTCTGAAATCAAAATAGTGATTATTGTTTCTTTGAGAATTCTTTTAGTTTTGCATGAAACAAGGGATTACACTGCTTACCAATTTCACTTCAATGTCTGTTGGTTGATTTTGATTGGAGACTGATCGCCTTGTGATTGATTATAAAGCACAATATTTTCTTGCAAAGTCGTGGGTGCTGGGTTAATTGCAGGGCGTTTTCCTTCGTTCCTTGAGCCGCAGCTTGTTGAGGTATTGGTTTGCATAACTCTGTTCTGTTTTTGTTGTTGATTTGCTTACAAAATTATAATGTTTACATGTCTTGATTGTATTTGTTTTGTTGTTTTATAAACTTACCAATTTACTGAGCGTGCTGTCATCTGCTTAATGCCCTCTACTTGTCAATAGATGGTGGTGTTAAACAGCAAACACTGCGAGCTTGTTTTGCGGATTTTTCCGGTTATTTATCATCAATGCTTTTGTGGTGGTTTGTTTTGCTGTAGGCGGTGAATATAAAATGTTGTTTAGTGTAGTTTTATTATGAATTAAATGTTGCGTAGTGTAGTTTATTATTTAAATAGGCTCTAGATAAGACTCTTTTCAGATGTATTTTATTTAGGTTGGATCGTGGCTTTGATTCACTAGCATTCTGGACCGTTCGTTAATCTTGCGCTAATTCTTTACGATCAGATTAAGGCACTTTTTGTTAGCACTGTTTGTGATATTTTTATTTTGTGAACAATTAAATAAAAATTATTTGTGGGACTATGTTATGCTACCCTTGTTGATGGACGCAGTAGTCATGATTTGTTTCGCTAATCATACGGATTGGTACCGGTTCTTGATTAATACTGCTAGTAAGCTATTTTGCACTATGGTAGCACTACGAATATGCTTGAAGCTAGAGCGTCTACCTACTCGCCGCTAGTGGCATTTTTGTTTTGTTTTGTGGCGGTATATTTGATTTGTGCAAGTTATGGGCATTTATTGAAATTTTTGAACATTTTTCTTTATAATGATTTAATTCAGTTCGCATTTTGTTTGTCGTAGGGGGATGGAATCTTTGTTTTTCATTGGGAGAACATAAGAGATTAAGTTTAGTTGTGTTGCTGTGTGGGTGTTTTAGTGGTGGTAAAATGGTAAAATTATTAATTAAAATTATTTTTTATGATAATGATCCATTGGTAATTTTATTGATATTGTATAGTAATTGTTTTATGAACGTTGGAATGCTTGTGATTACTTACACATAATATGTAATTTGTAGTTATGTACCAGCGTTGATGTATTGTTAGTCTATAGTATGTACCTATTATTATTACTAAAATAATTTATGTAATGGATCTATGCAGACTTAAAATTTGTTAAATTTTACATGTATTGTTATAATTTATTATTTATATAAATTTGTTGGTAAATTATTGATTAAGTTTTATATTGTTGTGTAAGATGTTAACAGGATTATAAAAAAAATAAAAAAAAATAAAAAAATATAAAAAAGTAAAAGGTAACAAAAAAAAAAAAAAAAAAAAAAAAGGGGAAAATATAATAAATACGCATGAAGTATAAATTAATTGAAAATGGCTACGAAACGTATTTTTAAATGTAATGTATTATAATTGTAGTTCTTGTAATAATTAATTGTATAAGCTTGATTTTTCTGATATAAAATCTTATGTCGTTTATGCATGAGAAAGATTATGTGTGAGTCATGAGGGGGAGTGTATGTTTGTGTGTGGTTTATTTTATGTGAGTGTAATTTGTTTTCGGGATTAATAATATATGATTTTTGTAATAGTTTATTAATTATTGGAAATGTTTAATTTTCTTTAGATTCTATTTTTGTTAATGTTTGTAATGGTCATTATTTTTAGCGAGTATGACACATATTAGGTTATTTTGGCTGAATATTATGTACCTACTATTATTGGGTGTATTCTGGTACTCTGTGATTATGTATTTCTGTAATCTGCAGTATGTGCCAGTGTATTATAAAAGTTAATAATAAATAAGTGTAGTAAATAAATAATATATGTGATCTGTGTAGGCATAAAAGTTGTGAAATTTTTGATTATTAATTTCATACGTATTGTTATAATTTATTATATAATTTAATTTGTTAGTAAATTATTAATTTCATGTTTAAATTGTTGTTGTTGTACTCTGAGGATTATGATTGTAATTTCTACAGATGTATTAAAATGTCATATTTCTAATATAGTACTTAATTAAAAAAAAAAAAAAAAAAAAAAAAAAATACGCACGTGGAATGAATTAATTGATAATGTTTATATTATAATGTGAAGATATTTGAGCGTGATTTATCTTAAAAGTTAAATTGTATTAGATTATTTTGTGTATGTCGTTTTAGGGTACAGTATGGTTATGTGGGGTTGTCGAAGAGAAGCTTCGATGACCCACTAAACAACCCCCCGGTGGCCAGCCTCTAAGCGTGATCAATGGACCTGGGAACTCCGATGGACCGCGCCAGGCCCATCTTGCTATTGCTAAAATTTAAACACGTCTCCGGGGGCGTTCACAACTACCGTCCCCAACGTCCCGCGAGAATTACAATGGCATGTGCCACACAATGCCATCGCCCTCCTGGGGTCTGCCTTGGAAAGTCGGAGCCCACACTCCGACTGCCCGCGGACCCAAGTGGTCCCCTAAAGGGAATGCCTCGTTACCCTCATGGGGCAGGCAACGCAGGGCGGTCGTAGCGCGCGCCTTGCCGCCGCCTCCTCCGAGCGGGATCGGCTCTCTCGCGATCCCGCTCGGCGGCTTCTTTCTGGACCATGACGGTCTCACAGAAAGAGACCACCTCCATCCACGCCGTCTCATCCACCAGCATAGCAGACACTACGCTGGGCAGAGAGAGATCCTGCCCGATCCTGTTGACCAGGATCTGCCGTTCAGCACTCCACGCCGAGCATTCCTCGAGCGTGTGCTGTGCGGAGTCCTGACCCCACTCACAATGGTGACATTGCGGTGTGGGTTCGCGTCCAATCCTACTCAAGAACTCACCAAAGCATCCATGCCCGGTGAGCACCTGGGCAAGACGAAAGGTGATCCTTCCCCCCTCCCTCCCCAGCCAGGCTTCGAAGCTTGGCAGAATCGCGCCGACAGCGCGTTGGCGTGAGTTTCTCGGCTCCTCGAGCCGTTCGCGCCACTTCCCGAGCGCGCGTTGACGCTCTTCTCGCCGCACTTCAGCAGGCGCAGCTCTGCCATCACCATCGTGACGGAGACGGACGTAAATAGATGCGTCCATCTCCGCCAGGATGTCGAAGGGCGGGAACCGGGCCAATAATGTCGCCGCCTCAAAGGATACGGTACGGTACCCTCGTACGGTCCTGATGGCAATAGGACGCTGCAGGCTATTATACATAGCTCTGTAGCGCCCAACACCCGCCAGTCGATGTGACCAGACGGGCGCTCCATAGAGTGCCATTGACCGTACCACCCCTCCGTATAGACGGCGAACACTCTCCCTGGGTCCCCCGAGATTAGGCAGAAGCCTGTGCAGAGCACCCACTACCCTAAGAATCCGGGGGACAGAGCGTCTGAAATGCTCCCCGAAGTCCCAACGACTGTCCAGGGTGAGACCAAGGTACTTGAGGTACGGGCCCACCTGGACGTCAACGTCCCCCACGAGAATCGACAAGCTGGGTGGTTCCCGACTCCTAGGGTTCTTATGGAACCATAGCGCCTCGGTCTTGTGAGGCGCTATCCGTAGACCCAGCTCGTGAATTTTATTCACGACGCAAGTCACCCCAAGCTCGGCGAGCCTCTTGGTCCCTTCAAAGGAGTCCCCGCCCGCGAAAACGAGCGTGTCGTCTGCATAACAGACCACATGCACGCTGGCGGGGAGATCGACGCGCAGGACCGCGTCATATGCGAGATTCCATAAGAGGGGTCCAAGAACGGACCCCTGCGGAACCCCGCACACTACTTCCTTCCTATGCACACCGTCCCTGCCCACATATTGCACACTCCTATCACGTAGGTAGGCCCCAACTATTCGCTGCAAGTAGGGAGGCACCGCGTGAAACACAAGCGCTTCCCTGATCGCTCTCCAGGGCAAGGAGTTAAAGGCGTTTACGATGTCTAATGATACCGCCAAAGCCCTCCTGCCCTGGGACACAAACTGTTCCGACAGAGTTCGGACGCGGAGAATCGCGTCCACGGTCGATCGCGCCCGTCGGAAGCCAAACTGGTCGTCCGATAAGATAAAAAAACCTAACCTAACCTAACCTAACCTAACCTAACCTAACCTAACCTAACCTAACCTAACCTAACCTAACCTAACCGGACTCAGCAAAACAAATAAACTCAGTAAGAATATGTATACTAGAATAAGATGTAACTGTATAAAATATATGATATAGACATAAGAAAATATTGTAGTAGAAATATGAATAAGAAAAGGAGAAATTAGTAAAATAAAGATTAAAAACCATCGTTGCATCCCAAATCCCAAAGAAAGGAATTTTAGATACAGATACAGATAGAAAAAGTAATAAATTATGAACGATGACGGATAAAAGAAAGATAAAGTATGAAGAATGAAAGTACGAGAAGAATAAAAGAGAGAACTGGAATGGAAGAGTTGTGTAGACCAGGTCCCTGGTAAAGCTAGGGGTAGTCAGGCAAAAAAAAAAAAAAAAAAAAAAAAAAAAACCTAACCTAACCTAACCTAACCTAACCTAACCTAACCTAACCTAACCTAACCTAACCTAACCTGACCTAACCATTCGCGCTCCAACCGTGACCGAGAGCGGCCAGAAACAAAGCTTGTCTCCACGAAAAAATTCCTTAAAATAGTAAAAAGTGACCGTAGCATACCGTGTGATACATCAAAAGAAGCGGGCTATCGAGTTCTACACAGGAGTGAAATTTGTTTACGAAAAAGTGAATTTTTGAGCAAGTTACAACAAAAAACGTGATATTTTGAAAAAATTTAAAGTTTGAAGGCAAATATCTCCGGTTCTGCAGTGGTGACCCACAAATTTTCAACTGCTCAAAGAAGGGCCTTGTGGAGTACTACACGAAGGCGTTTTGTTTGGATTTTTCCCGTGCACACACGCCGGGAAAAAAGAAGAAAAACAAAAACCACGTGGCCACGAGGTCACTGAAGGAGAGCAGCTGGGTGCCGGGTGACGCTGTGGAACATCGGAAGACGCTGCGAGGACGCCGGAGGCACTTCAATTGTTGCTCTAAGATAAGTGGTTCCGTGGAAACAAGGCTTTAAATTTTTGTGCGGTCGAAACATATTTTCCAAAATTAATTATTTAAAATCTTCAGCGACGACCTACCCTTTAATTTCGGCCATAGATTCTTCATTTGTAAGTCTAATATATTTCGGTTAAAATTTAATTTTTTCAAAAATAGTTTAAAAGTTTTGATTTTTTCTGAATGTAGGTCAACTGCAAATAGCAAAAAACCCTTGTTTCTCCGAAACGGTAAGAGATAGGCCATTTTTGACGAGAACCTGCATATTTGACCTATAGGTCAAATATACTAGGAAGTTCCTCTTTACCTGTACATTAGCCCCCCCCCCATAACTTTTTTCCCCACCCTTAATTAAAATCAAAATTATTTAAAATTTTCTTTTCCAAAGTTAAACATATACTTGTAACAATTGTTTTAAATATAAACAGATAAAGGCTTATCAATTTAATAAACAACACCCTATCCCCCCCCCCACCCCCTCTCTGATTTCTCAAATATAAATTCCTAACTTATTGAGATATAAATCTAGACAAAATTACATATTAAAGTTTGACCCCTTTTCCCTATTCGTAAAATTTACACATTAAGCATCCCCCCCTTCCCCCTCAAAATTGTTTGTCTCATATCTTCAAAACCACAGCCTTGAATTGGAC
Organism: Eupithecia inturbata; assembly: GCA_963662085.1. NCBI lineage: Eukaryota > Metazoa > Arthropoda > Insecta > Lepidoptera > Geometridae > Eupithecia > Eupithecia inturbata. Next base: position 7,992,456 of record OY759206.1, on the reverse strand, counting down.
GCGAATTTTTATCATAAGGTTGACAATTATAAATAATTTAGACTGACTCTACATAGAGTCGAAACAGGTCCTCTAGATAATTATCTAATGTATAAAGTGTACAGATTAAACAATAGAGACTGACTCTACATAGAGTCAAGAAATTTTTATAAGCAAAAATTGTTAAAATTTGACTTATATTTTAGTTATTTTATAATAAATCAAGTAGTTTTAAGTAGCTTAATTTTGACTTATATACAACTTATACAAACCTAAAGTTTACTTACCTTCGACTCTTAGCGGGCATTCTATCCATATTGTGACGTACCTGCAACAAAAAAACATAGATAAATTTGACTCTTTTAAAACTTTTACAAACCTTTTGATAAGCTTTTATTGTCTCGTTGCGAAGATCCATCGCGGCGAATCTGAAACATAAAAAACATCGATTAACACATATAAATTGACACACCTTTACAAACAGAATGGGATTCGGATATAGGACACCTGCAAAGAAGACGAAATCCCCTGACAAAGACGTTCCAGTCGAGAAGGCTACACAAGATCAAGACAGGGCAGGCCCTTCAGGCTTGACACCCAGTGTCAGAAAGAGCGTTGCGGAAATAGAGGCCGGGAAACCGAATAGGACCAGCCTGACACCCCGAAAAACGACCATGCCAGCGACTCCCCCAAAGCCCAAACCAGCAGCTGTACGAAAGCTAGCAGCAGAACCAACGGGCAGCCCGCTAACAACCGGTGGCAGTAAGTACACAGATAGGGTGGCAGAGGCGAAGGCCTGCCTTGTCAGGGCCAAACTGCATATAAACAACTCCCGAAACCTCAAAACGAATATTAAAACCGGAGTCCTGGAAGCACTGGAAAGACTTTATCAGCTAGTAAAGGAAGTAGATGCCGTTAAAGGCAGAAATACCCCAAGCAAATCCAATGACCTGGACAAAGAGAACGCCCACAAAAAAAGGGAAGATGAAATAAGAAAACTAGACACAAGTAACCTGGAGAAGTTAATGGAGAAACAATCAGAATTGATAAGAGAAAACAATGAGAAAATGGAAAAGTTAAGCGAAAATCTAGAGAAAAAAACCTATGCAAGCGTAACGGCGACGACCACTAGGGTGCAGCTACCTGGACCTGCAGCACTGCACTCAGTGGTCGTCACCGCCAAGGATGAAACTGAGACAGGAGAAGATGTTCTGAACAGAATAAGACAAACTGTAAATGCAAAAGAAGGCGGAGTAAAGGTGGACAGAATACGAAAGGCAAAAGATAGAAAGATTATTGTTGGGTGTAGAACGGAAGAAGAAAGACAAATAATAAAGGAGCGACTGAAAATGGCAGAGGAGCACCTCAATGTCGAGGATATCAAAAACAAGGACCCTCTTTTGATTTTCAGGGACGTTTTGCAGTTTAATAGCGATGCTGACATTCTGAACGCCCTGAGGAATCAAAACGGAAACATTTTTAGAGACCTCGAAAAGGAGGATGACAGGGTTGAAGTCAGGTTTAGGAGGAAAACCCGTAACCCCCATACATGCCACGTCGTAGCACGAGTGTCTCCTGCACTATGGAATCGCATGTTAGACGTGGGAGAGGTCCATATTGATCTGCAAAGGGTCAGAGTAGCAGATCAATCCCCGCTTGTGCAGTGTTCGCTCTGTCTTGGCTACGGGCACGGCAGACGTTTCTGCACCGAGAAGATCGAAAAGTGCAGCCACTGTGGAGGACCTCACATGAGGGCAGCGTGCCCGGACTGGCTCGCTGGACAAGCCCCATCTTGCTGCAATTGCCTGCACGCAAAGCTGAGCACAGTCGACCACAACGCCTTCAGCCAGGAGTGCCCGGTTAGAAGGAGGTGGGACGCATTGGCTAGAGCCACAGTAGCGTATTGCTGAGGTGGTCTTTGGCGGAAATCCTGTCTCTGAAAACGGAAGGCCATACCTTGTAGCCCAAGCAAATTTGCGAAGAATGGAATTGGCAACAAATGAGCTTATGCTTGAGGCGCACAACAAAAAGATGGCCTTCGCACTGCTCCAGGAGCCCTATATCGGAGGGATAGGCCGAGTTAAGGACTACAGAGGTGCGAAAATCTTCCAAAGCATAAAACCTGACGAGGGACCGGTCAAAGCAGCTATAGCGGTCTTTGACCGAGACTTGGATGTAGTTCAGTGTCCTGAATTTACCACACCCAACATCTCTGTGGTAAAGATTGGCACTAGTGCATGGGAGATAGTCGTCGTGTCCTTCTACTTTGAGCCACACCCGGAGCCGATAGTGCCATACTTGGAGCAGCTGAACAGGATTATGAAGCACTTCCGCAAAAACGTCATCATAGGAGGAGACACAAACGCTAAAAACTCCTGGTGGGGCAGTCCAACAACAGACGATAGAGGGGACGAGATGTCAGGTGCCCTGGAAGAAATGGAGCTACAGGTGCTCAACAATGGGCATATCCCTACCTTTTTCACTGTTAGAGGGGGACAAACATACTCCAGCTTCGTAGACGTGACGGCTTGCACGTCGGAACTCCTGTGTCTTGTGGAGGACTGGCGAATAGACGAGGGCTTGACGAGCTCGGACCACAACACGATACTTTTTGGCATAAGATTATCTAAATCAAAAGGAATAAATATAAGTAGAACCACCAGAATATACAATAGCAAGAAAGCAAACTGGGACCAGTTTCATACGAAAATGGCCCAGTTGCTGCAAGAAAAGCCACTTGAAATAGAACATATAATAACAACAGAAGAATTAGAAAATGAAATAATAAGATATGTAAATATAATAATAGAATCATGCAGAAATAGTATTCCAATAATAAAACAAAAAGACAGGGCAAACTTACCGTGGTGGTCCGATGAACTCGCCAAACTGAAGCAGGAGGTCGCCACTAGGAAGCGCAGGATCCGATGTGCGGCGCAGGTCCGAAGAGAGAGGGTCGTCGCCGAGTACCTGGAAGTAAAAGCAAAATATGAGTTAGAAACAAAGAAAGCACAAATTGAAAGTTGGAAGCAGTTTTGTGGAAAACAGGATCGAGAAGGATTATGGGAGGGTATATACAGAGTAATAGGAAGAACAAAAAAGAGACAAGAAGATCTGCCTCTAATTAAGGAGGATCGGCAGCTGTCTCCCCGAGAATCTGCAAAAGTACTCACAGAGACATTCTACCCGGAGGACCTAGAAGCAGAGGATAATGCAGACCACCGACTAATCAGACAAAAAGCTGACCAAGTAAACAACGATAGTCATGATGAACATGACCCGCTGTTTACGCTGGAGGAATTGACTGAGACAGTGGAAAGCTTTAATCCAAAAAAGGCTCCGGGCTCGGATGGTCTCACGGCAGATATCTGCAAAAAGGCGGTTCCTCACGATTCTCACCTCTTTCTCTTGATAGCAAACAAATGCCTACAGCTAGGCTACTTTCCTATCATCTGGAAGGAGGCCACTGTGATAGTCCTCCGAAAACCCGGTAAGGACGATTATTTTAGCCCAAAGTCCTATAGGCCCATTGGCCTCCTTCCAGTGATGGGAAAAATATTAGAAAAACTGGTCGTCAGAAGACTGAAATGGCACCTTATCCCCCGGATGAGTACTCGCCAGTACGGATTCATGCCACAAAGGAGCACCGAGGACTCCCTCTATGACCTGATAAATTATGTAAGATCTAAGTTGGACCAAAGAAAAATCATCACAATAGTATCATTGGACATAGAGGGAGCTTTTGACAGCGCTTGGTGGCCCGCAATAAGAGTCCGACTGGCTGAGGAACAGTGTCCGGTAAACGTCAGAAGGATAATGGACAGCTATCTTAGAGAGAGAAGAGTGAGAGTGAGGTATGCCGGGGAGGAGGTTGCAAAGGAAACAACCAAGGGTTGTGTACAGGGCTCCATTGGAGGCCCCATCCTCTGGAACCTCCTGCTCGACTCCTTACTTAAGGGGATGGAAGAGCGGGGGGACTTCTGCCAAGCTTTTGCCGATGATGTGGTGCTGGTGTTTGACGGAAACACCGCGATTGAGGTCCAGCGACAGGCAAATGCCGCTCTCGCCTATGTTCAGGAGTGGGGCATCAAACACAAACTGAAGTTTGCACCACATAAGACAAACGCAATGCTTTTGACGCGTAAATTAAAACATGATGCCCCGCGCCTGACCATGGGAGGGATCGATATTACCATGTCTACAGAATTTAAGGTTCTGGGGCTCTGGATTGATAACAAGTTGACGTTTAACAGCCATGTCAGCCACGTATGCAGAAAAGCGTTAAGCGTCTACAAACAGTTGTCCAGAGCCGCCAGAATCAGCTGGGGCCTGCAACCTGAAATCATCCGCACCATATATGTGGCCGTCGTGGAACCGATAATCATGTATGCTTCGTCTGTCTGGGCGCCGGCGACAAAGAAACTCGGGATACAGAAGCAGTTAAACGTTGTCCAAAGGGGTTTTGCTCAAAAATTGACCAAAGCTTATCGTACGGTGTCCCTAAACGCGGCACTAGCGCTGGCTGGGTTGCTACCCCTTGATCTCCGGATACAGGAAGCAGCCGCTCTGTACGAGACAAAAAGGGGAATACCACAGCCAGCATTGGCCGAGGGGGAGATTGAACGAATGACAACGTTTGCTGACACTCCCCACCCAGCGCTCCATATGAGCCTGGAATTCATATGCCTGGTAAACCAAGATGACGTCGATAGGAACAGTGGACAAGCAGTACAAATTTATACAGACGGCAGCAAAATTGACGGCAAAGTCGGAGCAGCATTGTCTCTCTGGAGCAATGGTGCCGAGACTAAAAGCCTGAAATTAAAACTGTCGTCTTACTGCACGGTTTACCAGGCCGAATTGCTGGCCATATGTAGAGCTACTGAGGAGGTACTGAAGAGTCCACAAACGAGTTTCGGAGTTTTCAGCGACTCTAGGTCGTCTCTTGAGGCGGTAGTAAACGGTTGCTCTCTCAATCCCCTCGCAGTCAAAATCCGAGAAAACCTGAGAAGGTGCGAACAAGTCTCCAAAAAAGTTGAGCTCTTTTGGATCAAGGCACATGTGGGACTCGAGGGGAATGAGAGAGCAGACCAACTGGCCAAGGAGGCGGCTTCAAAGAAAACTAAACCAGTATACGACATGATTCCGATATCGTTCGCTAAGCGAGAAATCCGTAAAGCCTCGCTTATCGAATGGAATCGGAGGTACAAGTCTGGATCCACGGCGTCCACAACAAAATTGTTCTTTCCGGATGCGGTCTCGGCCTTTAAAGTGGTAAGAGAACTGAACACCACGGGCGTACTAACACAAGTTCTGACGGGACACGGTGGGTTCTCCATGTACTTAAACCGGTTCAGGTGCAGGGACAACCCATCATGTATCTGCGAGCCCGATAAGGATGAGACAGTACCACATATATTGATAGAATGCCCTGCCTATGGTCCTGAACGTTTTGCATTTGAGCAGGAATCAGGAAAACGGATAGAGTTAAGTACGCTGAATCATCTAATTACAGATAAATATATAAGAGAAAAATTTATAGAATTTTGTATTAAAATAGCAAGTAAGGCAATAAATAGAAACAAATAGATATATAAGAAAATATTGAGTAGGATTATCTTATGATATTTCCGTACATCAATATTGTTTTTTCTTTAAGATAGATAATAAGAGATAAAATTTTTATATATAAATTGGTAATTATGTAAATTATAAAAGAATATATAAGAAAGAAAATAAAGCATAAAATTTAGGGAGAAATAGTTTATAATATTTCCTTTTTCCTGTATAAGTAAATAATGATACGATAGACATAAGATACATTTAAGATAAAAATACTGTATTAGAAATAAGAAAAAGAAAACTTAAAATTATAACAATAAAGATAAAAACCCGTTGTACATCCCAAATCCCAAAGAGAGGAATTATAGATACAGATAGAAAAAGTAATATATTATGAATGAAGACGGATAAAAGAAAGATAAAGTATGAAGAATGAAAGTACGAGAAGAATAAAAGTGAGAACTGGAATGGAAGAGTTGGGTAGACCAGGTCCCTGGTAACGCTAGGGGTAGTCAGGCAAAAAAAAAAAAAAAAAAAAAAAAAAAAAAAAAAAAAAAAAAAAAAAAAAAAAAAAAACCTAACCTAACCTAACCTAACCTAACCTAACCTAACCTAACCTAACCTAACGGAACCACTATTGAGTGAACATCATTTACAATAGCTCCGCGTTTTAAAAATATAAAAGTTGTTTATTTTGTCCGGAAGTTATATTAATCCGAACAACGTTTTTTCAAGGATCGCGGGAGTGTTTGAATTGTTCAAATCGGTTAATTTTTTACGAAGATATTAGCCAACAAAGTTTGTGTTCATGAATCATATTGTGGTGATATATTTAGTGTTTAAATTGCGAGATAATTAGCTTGCAAACGGAGCCCTGAAAAATCTGCTAAGGTGGTACTTTGTACCATCTTCATTTTGCGTTGAGATACAATCCAATATACCTATTCTGGAGACCATAATATTTTGGTCCAGAATTGGAGCTTTTTGGTGCGTTTGGTGTGCAGAAACTGAAGAGGAATCGTTGGAGCTGCCCTTAGCTGCTGTCGGAGTCAACTACCGCTAAGTTGTTTTGAATATATTCGCTGCTTTCTGTTTTCCAACGGGTACCAATAACAATCAAAACATAAACATTAGTAATTTTGTCTTTAGTTTGTATTGTAAGGTGGCTTTATCAATTGCTGTTTCATGCAGAGCTACACATTTTAACTGCATTCTAATTTCTATACTGAATTGTCTAGTGTATTACTAGTAATAGATTGGAAAATCAATTTTGGTAGGCACTACCTATTTTGTTGTTGTTGTTGTTGCCTGGGGAAATCTTGTCAAATTTATTTCGGGTATCGTACGGCCTGTATTTGCATAGTTTTCAATTTATTTTTAATTTTATGAGTGAGTGAATCTTGGCCGAACGACAAACTTGGAAAAAGAGACCTCCGTGTGGATCGAAGCAGGTGCCGTCCGCGTCACAGTCAGCGCCTGGACCAACTGAGCCAAAGTGTCAGTGAACGCCCGGTCGAAATTAACAAACTACTAATTCAGCTCTCACTGCGCCTGCAGGCATCATAAAAGCAAGACCCTAACAAACATACTTTTGAAAAAAAACTAGGAGCTACACCAAGTTACTTGGAAAGTCGTTACAGTCGAACAACTTATTTATGAGAACATCTGCTACAGATATGATGAAACGTACCCCGCCAAGCAATACTCCATCAGACACGGCACAATCTGTTCCAAGCAGGTCACATCTGAGGCAATCAACCATCTGGTAACTCACGTTGTTGGTAAACTAGACAAAAAAGAGAAATGCGTGGGTATATTCCTTGATCTCGCTAAGGCGTTTGATACCATTTCTATTCCTTTGATGTTGAGGAAGCTAGAGAACGCTGGGGTTAGGGGAGTGCCTTTGATTCTACTGCAAAGTTACCTTCAAAATCGGCGCCAATCAGTAAGAATAGACAAATATGAGTGTCAGCAAACGTTGTCATTCGTTCAATCTCCCCCTCGGCCAATGCTAGCTGTGGTATTCCCCTTTTTGTCTCGTACAGAGCGGCTGCTTCCTGTATCCGGAGATCAAGGGGTAGCAACCCAGCCAGCGCTAGTGCCGCGTTTAAGGACACCGTACGATAAGCTTTGGTCAATTTTTGGACAACGTTTAACTGCTTCTGTATCCCGAGTTTCTTTGTCGCCGGCGCCCAGACAGACGAAGCATACATGATTATCGGTTCCACGACGGCCACATATATGGTGCGGATGATTTCTGGTTGAAGGCCCCAGCTGATTCTGGCGGCTCTGGACAACTGTTTGTAGACGCTTAACGCTTTTCTGCATATGTGGCTTACATGGCTGTTAAACGTCAACTTGTTATCAATCCAGAGCCCCAGAACCTTAAATTCTGTAGACATGGTAATATCGATCCCTCCCATGGTCAGGCGCGGGGCATCATGTTTTAATTTACGCGTCAAAAGCATTGCGTTTGTCTTATGTGCGGCAAACTTCAGTTTGTGTTTGATGCCCCACTCCTAAACATAGGCGAGAGCGGCATTCGCCTGTCGCTGGACCTCCATCGCGGTGTTTCCGTCAAACACCAGCACCACATCATCGGCAAAAGCTTGGCAGAAGTCCCCCCGCTCTTCCATCCCCTTAAGTAAGGAGTCGAGAAGGAGGTTCCAGAAGATGGGGCGTCCAATGGAGCCCTGTACACAATCCTTGGTTGTTTCCTTTGCAACCTCCTCCCCGGCATACCTCACTCTCACTCTTCTCTCTCTAAGATAGCTGTCCATTATCCTTCTGACGTTTACCGGACACTGTTCCTCAGCCAGTCGGACTCTTATTGCAGGCCACCAAGCGCTGTCAAAAGCTCCCTCTATGTCCAATGATACTATTGTGATGATTTTTCTTTGGTCCAACTTAGATCTTACATAATTTATCAGGTCATAGAGGGAGTCCTCGGTGCTCCTTTGTGGCATGAATCCGTACTGGCGAGTACTCATCCGGGGGATAAGGTGCCATTTCAGTCTTCTGACGACCAGTTTTTCTAATATTTTTCCCATCACTGGAAGGAGGCCAATGGGCCTATAGGACTTTGGGCTAAAATAATCGTCCTTACCGGGTTTTCGGAGGACTATCACAGTGGCCTCCTTCCAGATGATAGGAAAGTAGCCTAGCTGTAGGCATTTGTTTGCTATCAAGAGAAAGAGGTGAGAATCGTGAAGAACCGCCTTTTTGCAGATATCTGCCGTGAGACCATCCGAGCCCGGAGCCTTTTTTGGATTAAAGCTTTCCACTGTCTCAGTCAATTCCTCCAGCGTAAACAGCGGGTATGTTCATCATGACTATCGTTGTTTACTTGGTCAGCTTTTTGTCTGATTAGTCGGTGGTCTGCATTATCCTCTGCTTCTAGGTCCTCCGGGTAGAATGTCTCTGTGAGTACTTTTGCAGATTCTCGGGGAGACAGCTGCCGATCCTCCTTAATTAGAGGCAGATCTTCTTGTCTCTTTTTTGTTCTTTCTATTACTCTGTATATACCCTCCCATAATCCTTCTCGATCCTGTTTTCCACAAAACTGCTTCCAACTTTCAATTTGTGCTTTCTTTGTTTCTAACTCATATTTTGCTTTTACTTCCAGGTACTCAGCGACGACCCTCTCTCTTCGGACCTGCGCCGCATATCGGATCCTGCGCTTCCTAGTGGCGACCTCCTGCTTCAGTTTGGCGAGTTCATCGGACCACCACGGTGAGTTTGCACTGTCTTTTTGTTTTATTATTGGAATACTATTTCTGCATGATTCTATTATTATATTTACATATCTTATTATTTCATTTTCTAATTCTTCTGTTGTTATTATATGTTCTATTTCAAGTGGCTTTTCTTGCAGCAACTGGGCCATTTTCGTATGAAACTGGTCCCAGTTTGCTTTCTTGCTATTGTATATTCTGGTGGTTCTACTTATATTTATTCCTTTTGATTTAGATTTTCCTTTTAATCTTATGCCAAAAAGTATCGTGTTGTGGTCCGAGCTCGTCAAGCCCTCGTCTATTCGCCAGTCCTCCACAAGACACAGGAGTTCCGACGTGCAAGCCGTCACGTCTGCGAAGCTGGAGTATGTTTGTCCCCCTCTAACAGTGAAAAAGGTAGGGATATTCCCATTGTTGAGCACCTGTAGCTCCATTTCTTCCAGGGCACCCGACATCTCGTCCCCTCTATCGTCTGTGGTTGGACTGCCCCACCAGGAGTTTTTAGCGTTTGTGTCTCCTCCTATGATGACGTTTTTGCGGAAGTGCTTCATGATTCTGTTCAGCTGCTCCAAGTATGGCACTATCGGCTCCGGGTGTGGCTCAAAGTAGAAGGACACGACGACTATCTCCCATGCACTAGTGCCAATCTTCACCACAGAGATGTTGGGTGTGGTAAATTCAGGACACTGAACTACATCCAAGTCTCGGTCAAAGACCGCTATAGCTGCTTTGACCGGTCCCTCGTCAGGTTTTGTGCTTTGGAAGATTCTCGCACCTCTGTAGTCCTTAACTCGGCCTATCCCTCCGATATAGGGCTCCTGGAGCAGTGCGAAGGCCATCTTTTTGTTGTGCGCCTCAAGCATAAGCTCATTTGTTGCCAATTCCATTCTTCGCAAATTTGCTTGGGCTACAAGGTATGGCCTTCCGTTTTCAGAGACAGGATTCCCGCCGAAGACCACCTCAGCAATATGCTACTGTGGCTCTAGCCAATGCGTCCCACCTCCTCCTAATCGGGCACTCCTGGCTGAAGGCGTTATGGTCGACTGTGCTCAGCTTTGCGTGCAGGCAATTGCAGCAAGATGGGGCTTGTCCAGCGAGCCAGTCCGGGCACGCCGCCCTCATGTGAGGTCCCCCACAGTGGCTGCACTTTTCAATCTTCTCAGTGCAGAATCGCCTGCCGTGCCCATAGCCAAGACAAAGCGAACACTGCACAAGCGGTGATTGATCTGCTACTCTAACCCTTTGCAGATCAATGTGGACCTCTCCCACGTCTAACATGCGATTCCATAGTGCAGGAGACACTCGTGCTACGACGTGGCATGTATGAAGATTACGGGTTTTCCTCCTAAACCTGACTTCAACCCTGTCATCCTCCTTTTCGAGGTTTCCAAAAATGTTTCCGTTTTGATTCCTCAGGGCGTTCAGAATGTCAGCAATGTTATTAAACTGCAAAACGTCCCTGAAAATCAAAAGAGGGTCCTTGTTTTTGATATCCTCGACATTGAGGTGTTCCTCTGCTTTTTTCAGTCGCTCCTTTATTATTTGTCTTTCTTCTTCCGTTCTGCATCCAACAATAATCTTTCTATCTTTTGCCTTTCGTATTCTGTCCACCTTTACTCCTCCTTCTTTAGCATTCACAGTTTGTCTTATTCTATTCAGAACATCTTCTCCTGTCTCAGTTTCATCCTTGGCGGTGACGACCGGTTAGGTTAGGTTAGGTTAGGTTAGGTTAGGTCAGGTTAGGTCAGGTCAGGTCAGGTCAGGTCAGGTCAGGTCAGGTCAGGTCAGGTCCTGATCCTTGTATCCTTGATCTCCGGATACAGGAAGCAGCCGCTCTGTACGAGACAAAAAGGGGAATACCACAGCCAGCATTGGCCGAGGGGGAGATTGAACGAATGACAACGTTTGCTGACACTCCCCACCCAGCGCTCCATATGAGCCTGGAATTCATATGCCTGGTAAACCAAGATGACGTCGATAGGAACAGTGGACAAGCAGTACAAATTTATACAGACGGCAGCAAAATTGACGGCAAAGTCGGAGCAGCATTGTCTTTCTGGAGCAATGGTGCCGAGACTAAAAGCCTGAAATTAAAACTGTCGTCTTACTGCACGGTTTACCAGGCCGAATTGCTGGCCATATGTAGAGCTACTGAGGAGGCACTCAAGAGTCCACAAACGAGTTTCGGAGTCTTTAGCGACTCTAGGTCGTCTCTTGAGGCGGTAGTAAACGGTTGCTCTCTCAATCCCCTTGCAGTCAAAATCCGAGAGAACCTGAGAAGGTGCAAACAAGTCTCCATAAAAGTTGAGCTCTTTTGGATCAAGGCACATGTGGGACTCGAGGGGAATGAGAGAGCAGACCAACTGGCCAAGGAGGCGGCCTCAAAGAAAACGAAACCAGTATACGACATGATTCCGATATCGTTCGCTAAGCGAGAAATCCGTAAAGCCTCGCTTATCGAATGGAATCGGAGGTACAAGTCTGGATCCACGGCGTCCACAACAAAATTGTTCTTTCCGGATGCGGTCTCAGCCTTTAAAGTGGTAAGAGAACTGAACACCACGGGCGTACTAACACAAGTTCTGACGGGACACGGTGGGTTCGGAGTTCTTTAGCCGCTCAATTACTATCTCCTGATACCCGCAAATTTTTATTATCCGCTAGATATGTGACAGACCGATGAAATGGGTAGGCTATCGTTATGTTTAAATACCTATAATATTCTTATCAAAAATGGTGCCATAACGATAAATATCACTACGAATTGTTTAAGCAATTCCAGTGTGAAGTGACTTTTTTATTTTATTTTTATTTCAAAGTCCACAGTACTTATAATATACTAGTTATTATAATTATATACAATAGACGACAGTGCTAATATATAAGATAGTTAATGTTAATATATAAAATATCTATTACTTACCTTAAATAAGATGATAGTCTTAACCTGGTGTAAGATAGATAATAAATAGTTAGATTAAATAACAAATGAACATGCACATACCTACCTACAATAGTAGCTAGGTGGGTGATGTTCTACCAAAATTGAGAACTTCCTTGCTGCTTTAAGCCTGACAATCTATGCCAATTTTTGTATGTAATAGTAATATGTAGTTTAAAGTTTAAAGGTTGACATACATATTAAAAACACTTATATTTTAATATGTATGTAAACTTTTTCGTGATTTATGTGCATCCCTATACTGGGACTATAGTTATTTCAAGAAGAGAGTTTTTTTACGATGTGTAGGTACCTACTTACTTCTTTTTTATGTTGTATGTACTTTTCTTTAATATTAGTCTAATGTTTGTTCCTTAACTTTTTCATTTTTTTTATATATATATACATATACTTATGTACCTAAATTATTAAAACGCACTATATAGCACTATATAACTATATAGCGCCAAACAGCTCTCGATGCAGCGTCATTGTTCGGCCTCCTTTCGAGGCAGTTTCCGCTACGCTGCATCGAGTTGCTGGAATAATATTCCCCCTCCAATAAGGAACCTGCAAAGTTTTTATGGATTTAAACTGAAACTACGCAACTTTATTTTTGAAGGTCAGAAAAAGCAAGAGAGTCATAAAACCGATACAAGTATCATTTAATGATGCTACATACTTTCATTGAAATACATGGTTATTTTTGTATAATTTATTACCTGTAGCATATTTTATTTTTATTATTTTTATTAGTCTTAGCGAACCGCGTACATAATTTTCTGCCTAATTTTGTATGTAGATACACTGAAATTGATCTGTCAGTGGAAATTAATTATGTTGTGGTTCAGCGTCTTATCCTGTGTTCTTATAATTTTTGTAGAAATATCACGATTTCATGACTTCTATTCTTTGTGTCTTGTATTTGTCAACCGTTGCCGTAGATTATGTTTCTTTAATGTTATATCTGTGAATGTTTCGTGTTTTCATATTTTGTGTTATCTTCCGTGTCGTCACCAAACGGCTCTGTCGGAAGACCAGCGTTGGTTGTAATGTTTTTACAACTATAGCTCATGCTGAGACAGAGACCGCTTTGTGACTCAATGCAAAAACTAGTACCTAAGCTTTGTTTTTATTTTATTTTTTAATCATATTTTGTTTTTGTTTATTTGAGTTGCAAATAAAATAAATATTCTATTTCTATTCTATATTTTTAAGTTTACACTGTACCTAATATTAACGCCTATCATTTGGGGGAGAGCAAGACTTCCTACCGTAATACAGTTTTAACTAGTACGGAGGACAGTCACTCGACCACGGGTAACAACAAATTCATAAACGTATAGGTATATTTTATAATTAATTAATTGTAACCCTTAACTTTTAATAGTGCCATTTTATTTTTGAAATAAACGTTTCTTTACTTTACTTTAACTAAAAATCCTCATAAAAGTAAGTAACATTTAACAATATATTTTTATTATTTATAAAATAACTGTACAAAAATCATTGTAAAATACAGTGTGATTACTGACGCCATGTTTACAATCATTTTTCTAACAAATAATATCTAAAGTGCAGCGTTGAAATATTTTTTATCACAGTGTAATCATCACATTTTACAAAAATTATCTTTATACATATAAACTAAGGCATCTAAAGTACAAGAGCCACATAATAAAAAACTAAAAAATACTCATAAAAAAAAAAGTAATATCTATCAACATATTTTTTATTATTTATAAAATAACTCAACAAAAATCATTGTAAAATATAGTGTGATTACTGAGGCCATATTTTACAATCATTTTTGTAACAAATAATATTTAAAGTGCAGCGTTGAAATATTTTTTATCACAGTGTAATCATCACATTTTGCAATAATTACCTTTATAAAAACTAAAAAAAAAAAAAACCCTCCATGTGGCATAGCCGTGGGACGCCCTGTATACATATGTATGTACTCGTAAATATTATTACTTACCAGAGGACTGTGTGTGGTAGCGGTCCAAACGCGTGTTCACCTCACAAATGACGCTCTGACAGTAAAAAAAATGGCGTCTCGCCGCCGCATTCGACAAGGTTGCCAACTTTACAATAATTGCGTTTCAGTTCACGCAAAAAAACGTTTTTAAACATTAGTTTTTATTTATTAGGGCTTTCAACTTTTGGCAGGGGACTGTATGGAAATTCTGGGGACAAAGTTTACATGAAATAAATAAATAAATAAAATACGTAATGAGACCTTGTTTTACGAAAATAATATAATTTGATTATTTTTCTTTACGAAATTAACTGCCAAATGTGTGTAGTTTCAATAATTTCTTCTTAAATCTCATTTTTAGGTGTGAATACAGTGATGGGACAGCCAGGGGACTGTGTTTTTAGAGCTTCTATCACGTCTAGAAAAAAACAGAAAATAGGTATGGTTCTAAAAACAATGGGCTCGTATTAGTTTCTTGGTTAAAGTTTCATTGGAGTGTTTTATTTTGAAATACTTAAATTAATTTTTGAAAAATTCGGTCGGGACAGCCGATTACGAGCTTACAGAGAATCGCCCGTATATGAAATTAAAAATAAAAAAAACTCAATATATTATGTGTCTAATCCACCATGATGCCTTAAAAAATAAATAGATTCCAATTATGATGATAATAATATTAACGATTAAATCAAGTTCAATTTTAATAAAACTAGTAACTAATTTCTGCCCGCGGCTTCGCACGCGTTGCGTCTAGGGAAATATACATATTATTATGATTAAGGGGGCCTGCCTGCCTTTTTCACAACGGTTTTGTTTGTCAAACTAGGCCTAGATATCAGTACTCACGGGATCCCCGTGGTAAAAAACTCGAATAACGAATTACAAAATTTAACGTTTTATCTTTGGTTAATTGATTGGATGTGTAAATTGAGAAAAAAAAATACCGTAAAAAAGAATAATTTTATTTAATAAGAATACTGTACAGCTGTAACATCTATTCCTATCTGGATGAGGAAAGTCAGGTGTACTTCAATGAATAGTTTTCTATTACGATTTAATAAAATGTTTAATGCTCTTCGATTTCTGCATTACATTGCAAAATTTGTAAGTAAGTGAACGAACGAAGTTAGAACGAGTGAAAATATGAATGGAAGAATGAATGGATAAACAGGTAACCAATAAAATCGAATTTTTAATCTAGCCTATTGAAGTCATGGTATTTGGTACCACCGTAGTCTGTTAGATGGCGCTGTACGTGACTTCTGAACAAATACATACATATCACAAAATCCACAGTTATCTTTAATCAAAACAACAAAACCTAAAAATATATCACTAACAGCCAATTAAAAAGGATTTAAATTAAAGATGATAGTCACCAGTCATATGACATTAAAGAAAATAGAAAAACAAACATTATTTAACTATATCTATAATTCAACTTATACAACATATATTACGTAGGTACTTATGTATGTGATACAATTAAGTTGAATTAAACTGCTGTTTATCTATTTTTTTATTTTTTTTTATACGGAAAAAATAATAATTATACATATGTACATATAGATAATCAATAATTATTAGACGAACCCTACTTATATAACTTACAACAATACAATTATAGGTACAAGTCAGGCCTAATCTATCCATATATTATATTTCATGTATCGTCTGCAAACGATACAATGTCATATCATGAAAGTACATAATTGGTCGAGATCTCAGGAACCCTGTGGGTCTATTGAAATGAGTTATGTTTTGATTTGTAGGTTATTAGTAATTATTTGGTTCCTTGAACCAGTTTCTTCATAAGTTGTGTAGTTTTCATGTAAATAAACAGAAACTTGATTTTTGCGCTTACGCCGCCGCCGCCGTTCAATAAACACGTATGCTCATAAGTTAAATTCAATCTCAAACCTATTGCAAAAGTTCCTTACTGATAATAATAATTTAAGGAGTTTCAAGAGCAGTGATATCGTATCAAATCACAATTTTCATAAATTAAGTTGATTTATAGAAAACTAGCTGTTACCCGCGACTTCGTCCTCATTTATTTATGTTCAACAATTTAATCTTACCTACTTACGTTGAGGCAAAATTCAAACATCGAGTGGGTAAGATGAATTTTTTTTTAATTTTGGCTTCTTTTTGCCATACCCAAACCCATTCACTGCCTTCTACTCTTCTTCATTTCTCAATTATATGCGTTATTGGCACTGATCATGTTCTGGACCTTGTAATAAAACTATTAACCGTCCACCATATTTCCGTCTGTCAGCGGGCTGTAGCAGCAGTACTAACACTATTTATTTTAGATATCGATTGTGTAGGTCATCATGTTTCATAGACTGCATTCACTGCATAAGACCTACACAATCGATAAAATAAATAGTTTAAGTTTTATTTTTCAAAACGTTCGTGTTCGATTCCCGAGCTGAGTACAAGTTTTTTTTTTAAAATGTATGAATGCAGGTTTTCTTGTTACTAAAATCGATGACATGGTTACTAAGAAGAGACCTTCGTATGTCTTATAGTTTCAGACTTTCCCATACTGACCGATCTAAATGTGCCACCCTGTATACCTACATTTCTGTGATAATTTCAACTATTTACCTTTGACGGACAGAGGAGGCTTACTAACAGGCTACTACTACTACTTTACTAAAACTTTGGGTTTGCTTGAAAACTTGATCAAACAAATTATGCGCTAGAAGCTCCATATCTCTGCTTACATTTTGTCTAAATCGCAGGTCACATTTTATTGAAAAACATGATAAATATGTATGTACATAGGTACATAGATTACCTACACATTCTATTGGCACAAACACAAATACGTTGTACAAATGCACAAAAGGCAGACCACGATTAACAACACAACACCATCCCTTTGTAAGTTAAAACCATGGTTATTTTTACCTAGTGCCCCCCTATATTCAAGGTTGGGTTTTTTTTTTTTTTTTCTAGGTTAGTTTAGGTTTGTTTAGTTTTGTTTAGGTTAGGTTAGGTTAGGTTAGGTTTTTTTGTTTTTATTATTATTATATCCTACCCCTAGCTTAGCCAGGGACCTGGGTTGCACTACTCTTTCATGCCAGTTCTCACTTTAATGCTTCTCGCACTTCCATTCTTCTTATTTAATCTTCTTTTATCCTTCTCCTTTCATGTTTTTATTACCCTATCTTCATCGTAATTTCTATATCAGAGGTTTTATGAAAATTGTGCGAAGATTTGGTTTGCTGAAGTGTGATTATTTAGTTGTTTTCATTTGATTTGTAGAACTCATAGCGCAGCTGCAGCTGGCTTAGGGGTGTCTGAGCGACCAGCAATGTTAGCAAAGTTCGGCCCGGCCAGGCCTTGGACGGGTGACTGTGAGTGAGCATTTCACGAGTGAGCGCTACCGTGTGGGTCGGATGACATGTTAAATTATAGGCTAGTTATGGCTAAGTTACATTTTATTACATGGTTAAGGGGATTTTTAGACTTTTTTTGTCTAATAATCCCCTTACACCACTGAAATGAGACGCAAAGGGGATTATTAGACCAAGCCGCTGAAGCATTCAGTACGCGTTCGACCGCAGTCCCGTGAATGTATTCAATTCAAATCATTATCAATTAGCAATATATCAGCTCTCATCGTAAAGGTATAGGGAAGAAACCTTACTTACAGGAAATCCCTTATTGAACAAAATGATCGAAGGGTAGCAGTTATTTACGAGCGAGGTCGCGGGCACGCTGCGGGCTCGTTAACTACGCAGAACGCGACAGACAACTACGCGCGTGTCAGTTATTGTAATTTGTTTAGTGATAAATATATAATATAACAAGTGTATGTAGTGGTAAACAAGAAGGCTTTAAAAGATATTCAATAATAAAATGTAACGGACTGATTTCCTACTTGTTTCCCCGCTCAAATTCAAATACTGTACAAATCAGTTCCATTAAATGAATAAGCTGTAACATGGTGTATCCAATGGTTATAATTTGTTGAATAATAAATGTTCTAATATAGTAACTGTATACTGTGGTAAACAGTAAGATTTAAAATATAATCTGTAATAAAATGTAACGGACTTGATTTCCTCTTTGTTTGCCTCTCAAATTCAAATACTAAGACAAATCCGTTTTATTTAATGATTAAGCTATTTCATATTGGATGTACTAATAATCTTAATTGTTAATTTATATTTAAGAACATTTGTCATGGATATTTTATCATATTAGAAGATATTTCAATGTATTTAGTAATGAAATGATGTGCCAAACCCCTCTTAGCGAAGTTTGACGGTATCACTCGAAATGTAACGAAGAAACAAGTTCGTTTTGTTGAACCAATGCTATAAATAAGAAAGCCAGGCTGGCTGGCTCTCTCACTCTGTTCTGAACCTGTAAGCTGAAAGCATCTCTCATTATGGTAAGCTTTTGTACATTGTAGCACCTTTTTCTAGATGTGTCCTAGCTTGTTTTAGCTTTGAAATTGTTGAAGGTAAAGTTTGAATTATAAGGATATGTATTCTTTTAGAACGTTCTATTTCTATGGTTTAATGCTTCTATTTATATACAAACATATATTAGACACATAAGTGATTATATAAATGTGCTGGTGGTTTCTTTTTCACTTCTTCCACCAGCGGACAAAAGATTGAAGTGAAGAGAAACTCAATAACACTTTACTTCTTATTTGATAGTAATTAATGGTTGGTATTTCACTTGTCTATCTATGTGCTTATTTTGTAAGCCTAAAGAAATAAAGTTATTGACTTCTGACTTCTGATTTCATTATTCTCAATCTCCGATCCCAAAATGTTAGGTTGTAAGGTAGGCAATTCCATGATTCTAACGAATTAAGATAATTTACTAGGTAGGTAAAGCCCTTCAAATCTAACATCAGAAGTGGGATATCCTGGAACTTTTTCAAAATTCTAATACATTCTTGTACAAGTTTCAGGCTGAATCCTGCTGCTGACCTTCGAGCACGAAGGTCTGCTCAAGGCGATTTCTGACTGACGCTCTGTCTCCAATCGGCGACAAGATTGTAACGTGGCGCTAGCGATCTCCGATCCCACGACGGCGGCGTTATCTGGTGTAACCACATTGAGATGCTCATCAACGAAATTTGAACGGAGGAGAAGCGTGGCAAATGCCACGAAAGCCGGTAAGGCCCTGCAGAGTTTGCAAACTTGGTACGACCAAATGGAATCCTGACGCTGGACTAACGAAACTTCTTTATAGCAATAAACCTGAACTGTATCCTGAATAGAAATATGTGCGATAAGTAGGCTTCATATTAATTTTTCAAATTCAAAAAACCTACACAACACTATAGAAACACGAAACAAAATTTGCCACTTCTAGTAATGCTCGATCCATGTTTTCTGCAATTCAAGTTGTTGACGTCGCATCGTCGATTCAAATTTATTTCTAACTACCGGCAATTTATAATTTTCGTAGCTTTTTCTACTTTTGTACGATTAGCCTAACACATTTTATCCTATGTTTATCTGTAAGTAAATTTACAGAAAACAACTGCAATTATGAGAGAAAATAACATAGACTATTCCGTTATAATTTAGATTTACTTTTTGCTAAAATTCATTTTGTAGAAATAATTAGTGTGTGGTAGCATTAGCTTATAGACCTGCGGATTAAAGCATTTCTGATAGCTGGTTAGCCCTTGTAGGTACCTACTAGAACCAGCTTTACTTATTTTTATTTTTAGTTAATAAGTTATGTTCACTATATTTTACTGTGCGAGGGTGGCGTCATAAAAATGTAGGCATTTTATTCTTGTTGCCTATAATAATAATTATGTTGGTAGCCTCTGTAGCTGTAGCGAATGTTTTTTTTTATATGGTGTCTGTGAAACCGACAAACAACAATCAGATCAGAGTTAATTATCTTGGGTTAGATGTCAGTGTTTTTAGCCTCAGTGGAATAGGAACCTATAGGTAGGTAGGTACTCGTTTTTTAATTATCTTCAAGAAGTTAACAATTCCAGTTTTAAGGCTTAACCTAAGATAAATTTTCTTTTTGTTCATTTTAAACTAAATTTAAAGTATGGATTTGAGATCCTTTCCTCAGTGAATTTTATTTGGGGTTTTGTTAACATAGTTTGCAGCTAACTTAAAGCTTGACTATTTATAGTGGTGTTTTAAAAACAGTTGATATCATTACCCTCCCTGTGGGATTTGATGACTTATGCCTTTAGCCTGATTTATTTGTATGTTAACCATATGAACACACAGTGAACAGCTACATACAGTGAACGTCAGACACACTATAGATTCAACCTTATAAACTGAATGGTTTTTGAACATCCTGATGTTCACATTGTCACTAATATTACTATTGATGATCGTAGGGTAATAGTAGAAATAAAGAAGAAAATTTTGATGCAAACGAATTTCAGTGGGTCTGAAACAGCTAAATATTTTAACATAAAGATAACATAACTAAAATGAAATTGAAACCAAATCAAATTGAAATGAAATGAAATGAAATTGTATGAAATTAAATGAAATTAAACAAAATTTAATTTAGTTTAATTTAATGCTTATGCATTTCATTATACTGGCCATCCACACACCATCTAGGCCAAAAGTAAGCAGAGCTTGTATTATTCACTTGATTATTTACCTGATATTTCATTTATTTCTGGTGTATGGATAGATTTTGCATTGGAGAAGGTAATACATGTTCATAAGTTTGAAGTCTTTTAGATTTTATTTACTTTTAGGTATTATTGATCAATAGTATACAAGAGGCCACCAGTCTAAAGATGGTTCGGCTGTTTAATGTGTATTTCGTACTAAACGGCTACATTAATTTTGATATTTTTTTGTGGGTGTATGAAAGGGTTCTATGATAGTTGAGACTCGCAACAGGGCAACGTCTGTTGGCTCCGCTATTTTATGTTCTTTTAGTATATGAACCTAATATAATAATGACTGGTAACTAAACACACAATTTCTTACTTTTTTAAAGCACAGTAAGGGATTTTACGCAAATAAAATTGTTTTTAATTAAGTACCTAATACAAAAACAAACATTTTATAGAGTTGGTTAAACAAAGTGCTGTAAAAGGAATTTAGACAAGTTAAATGAATTGCTAAAATGTATTCATACTATGCTCAATTAAAGGGGAACAGTTAAAATAAACTTTCTTCCACAAAAAAATTACAATTTGAAGGTCAATTCAATAAATTACGAGTAGTAAGAGCTTAATATTTTAATTTGATCGAAATAGTTTTGCTTTTATATAGTCAGTTTGGCCGAGCGAGTTGTGTAAGGTTCAGTAATCAATAAATACATACAACCTCTAAACATCCTGGATTCACCCCACTCCGGTTACTTATAAATTATAATATAGAAATTGAGGCTAATATACCTACAGGCTATAATAAATGACGTACTTAGTGATAGTGGCCTAAAACGACAGTTAGATAATAGATAATAATAATAACTTTGTTTAATTTCAGTTAGTTTTAACAAAGTAGGAGTTATTACCTATTTTATATTACTATGATAAAACTAAGAAGCTAAAAATAAGTGGGTACTAATTTTGAGTGATTCACTAACTTGCACTGTGATTCTTGTCCCAACTTAACAACATGACATCGGTTTCTTTAAATCAATCTTAGCAATTAAGGGAAAGTGAAATAAAGAAGATAGTCATAGAGCATCTACGTACATAGTACATAGGTAGTCCGTGTGTTTAAGAAGTACGTTTTGCCTACTTCGTTATAAAACATGATGTGTAGTGAGACATGACTCCTCGCCTCACTCTAAGTACGAACTTGTATGTAGACACGAGGGACCCTGCTTCAGATGCTCGATCTGTAACGAACTATAATCTTACACCTTAATTTAAGGGCCCCTTTTACCCATCATCTACTATCATCTTAGACTAAGTTATTAGTTTTAGTTTGTATTAACTATTAAACATTTCTGTGTCTATATACAGTTTGGTTGTATGGAGGTACCTATATTGAAGTTGAAAATAATACAGAAGATTTTAATGAAACGATAATATAAAAAAATGGTTCCTTCCGCTGTCGACCGTAGACTTAGCGTATACTTTCGATATTTGCAGCAGGTATTGCGAGTATATTTGGCCGAGGTCTACTGGTCAGAGGAAAACGATGGTAATAAAAGAAATAGGTCCTTCCGCTAGTCGACCGTACACTTAGCGTATACTTTGGATATTGGTAGCGGGTATAGCGAGTATATGGCCGAGGTCTATGGTAAGAGGAAAACATAAAATGCTTAATGAATTAGGTCCTTCCGCTGGCGGCCCACGGACTTGGTGTATACTTTGGATATTAGCAGCGGGTATAGCGAGTATACATGTCGAGGTCCCTCGGTCAGAGGAAAACAGACTGACTTAGAACTTTAATTTCTACAACTAACTTTGACTATAACTGAACAGATAAAAAAATGTGAGTCCAGGTGTTGGACTATAAGATAAATAAAAAAATACATACCTACTGTTTATGAAAGTAACTTTAAAATTAAAAACGAAAGCAATAAAAACAGATTTGTAGCTTTAGTTTCTACGACTGACTTTGACTATAACTGAAATGATAAAATAATATTGGGTCCAGGTGTTGGCCTATAAAATAAATGAAAAATACATGTTTATCAAAATAACTATAAAAATAAAATCAATAAAGGTACCTACATATTAATGTGCTTGATGGTTATGTTCCTATAGATATAGAGTAGTAGAAAATATGTAATAAAACGTGTAAAAAAGATGCTTCGAGAACGAAGCATTAGTCAGAATGGCAGTGTCAGTTATTGTAATTTGTTTAGTGATAAATATATAATATAACAAGTGTATGTAGTGGTAAACAAGAAGGCTTTAAAAGATATTCAATAATAAAATGTAACGGACTGATTTCCTACTTGTTTCCCCGCTCAAATTCAAATACTGTACAAATCAGTTCCATTAAATGAATAAGCTGTAACATGGTGTATCCAATGGTTATAATTTGTTGAATAATAAATGTTCTAATATAGTAACTGTATACTGTGGTAAACAGTAAGATTTAAAATATAATCTGTAATAAAATGTAACGGACTTGATTTCCTATTTGTTTGCCTCTCAAATTCAAATACTAAGACAAATCCGTTTTATTTAATGATTAAGCTATTTCATATTGGATGTACTAATAATCTTAATTGTTAATTTATATTTAAGAACATTTGTCATGGATATTTTATCATATTAGAAGATATTTCAATGTATTTAGTAATGAAATGATGTGCCAAACCCCTCTTAGCGAAGTTTGACGGTATCACTCGAAATGTAACGAAGAAACAAGTTCGTTTTGTTGAACCAATGCTATAAATAAGAAAGCCAGGCTGGCTGGCTCTCTCACTCTGTTCTGAACCTGTAAGCTGAAAGCATCTCTCATTATGGTAAGCTTTTGTACATTGTAGCACCTTTTTCTAGATGTGTCCTAGCTTGTTTTAGCTTTGAAATTGTTGAAGGTAAAGTTTGAATTATAAGGATATGTATTCTTTTAGAACGTTCTATTTCTATGGTTTAATGCTTCTATTTATATACAAACATATATTAGACACATAAGTGATTATATAAATGTGCTGGTGGTTTCTTTTTCACTTCTTCCACCAGCGGACAAAAGATTGAAGTGAAGAGAAACTCAATAACACTTTACTTCTTATTTGATAGTAATTAATGGTTGGTATTTCACTTGTCTATCTATGTGCTTATTTTGTAAGCCTAAAGAAATAAAGTTATTGACTTCTGACTTCTGATTTCATTATTCTCAATCTCCGATCCCAAAATGTTAGGTTGTAAGGTAGGCAATTCCATGATTCTAACGAATTAAGATAATTTACTAGGTAGGTAAAGCCCTTCAAATCTAACACGCGCTTTGTATGTAAGGACACGGTGTTGTATGAACTTGTATAGTGTCGCCTCGTCGGAGACGTGATCTACTCCGGACGCAGAGCATTACAGGTAACAGTGTGCGGATGGGAACGTCTCGAGCGTTGTCGAGGACTCGTAAGTAGGGGACGGGGATCATCGGGCATTATTTCACGTATAAGCTAATAAATTAATATTTTATTTATGTGTACCTACATTATATGAATCATGTATTTTAGAAACATGAAACATCCGGGCAGCGTCAACCAAGAAGTAAAAGAAACAAGTCAGCCAGCACTCCGTCCTCACAGCACAGGCACAGTCAGCGCTGGCAGATCTGTTCGCGGCGTTTGTTTAATGAATACAGGAGTCCGCGGACGCAGTGATTGACTCGCTGACAGCTCGCTAACTGGCGCTCGGGCCGCCCGGGGCCTCCCGCGGCCGCGCGGCCCCCTGTCCGACAACTCTGATTGTTTGGCTTGAGGCCCCACTGCGGCTGACGGCAACATACCTATTACTTTGATTTGGAATATTTACTATATCTTTATTGAAAGACTCTACTTTCGTTGTATACAGGGTTACTGGTCAAGTCGACCTACATGGATCCATGAGGGGTCGTAGTGTCCATGATGACATTACTGACTGATTTGGATATGAAACACCATAGATAGATAGATAGGTACACATTAAAGATTTTTACTAAAATTGATTTTTTTTGTCAATTTTATTTTTGTAATTTGTGCGTTTTGTTTTTTTTATTACGATTTTTGTGTAGTAGGTAACTTGGTTTATTATTTTCACCAACCACTATAATTGTAGGTAAATAAACAAACTGGGTCGTAGTAGACTATTGATTGTTGAAAAAAAAATATACAAAGTATTTTTTTCTTAAAAAAATATACAAATTATATTAAAAAACTATAACTATTACAGTTATGTTATGTTGTAAATGTACGTAAAATATCTGCGTTTTTTCAGCTATCCAACAAGCTGTAACAGTATAGAGTATTGTCAGAATTCACAGAAATTACTTAGATCTGAGGTCTCAGGTAGTAGTAAAACATTACGTAAATGAATGACAATAATGTGTGCGAAAAAAAAGGTGGACTTGAGGAACATGCATTTTTAGCGTAGATTTTCTAATAAAATATATGTCATTATGTACTTATTTATATTGTTTTATTTTGCGTTCAGGGCCAGCTGATAAATTTGGTTTATTCCAATAACCCCCTGCCATCACCCCCTGCGCTTGACGTATAAGCGCCATTATTTATTACTGCTACCTGTGAGCTTTTGATCTAAGTTTTTTCTATGAGTTTTGACAATACTCTAGATTGTTATACCTTGTTGGATAGCTGAAGAAAATTAGTACCTACTTTTATGTAGGTATATGTATCTGCAACATAAATACGTTATTTATTTATTTATGTTTGTGGTACCTACCTATGGTGATTCATATTCAAATCAGTCAGTAGCAATGGACATTACAACCCCCTTAAGGATCTAGGTCGACTTAACCAGTAACCCTGTATAAATTAGATTGGTCAGAACAGAATTGAAACAAAGACAATAAAATTAATTGAAACTGAACTCGACCAAAGCCACTTTATTTTGACGTGAAGATATTAATATTTTAGTAAATCGAGTAATATGTTTGCCCTGTTGTGTTGTGTCTAACTGAACTAGGGGCTTACAATTAAAATGTATTCTGGCTATAAAATGTAAACGGTCTGTGATTGTTTCGTAGGGACGTTCTACAAATATATATAATGCATATATATTTATCAAATAGACATTTTAGATAAGCACACACACAGAAAGGATTCCAGTGGTATGGAGGATCCTTCTTCGATACAGGCCCAGCCTAGTGAAGATGTCGATTCGCTCAGCAAATGACGAACAAGACCCTTTTCATGTGTTTTAAGTTAAGTTTATCTGTTCTTATTTTGTACTATTTGCTGCAAATATTATTAACAATCACTATATCGTATTTGTATAGCAGTGTGGAAGTGCCCGAACATGTTTGTAAATGAGTCCCAAATGATGCTCCCATCCGATTGTAAAACTTTATGTAGCGTGATGAAGACTCGAACGACCCACAAGCAACTGGTTGCATTGCATTGCAGGCCTCCATTTGTACACATTAGCGTCTTTCATCTCAACTGTAGCGTGCATCGAGCGTGCAATGCAACACTCGAATACAACGTTATTTATGGTCCCGCCGGCCGAGGCATTTACAAAACATTCATTAATAAAAAGTATAAAAACCTTTTTGTCGTCAAAACATCGATAAATTATCTGACAATTGAGTTGGCGCGTTTTTTAATGTCAAATTAGCCGCCATTCCATTCCACATTGTGTTGTGCATTGTTGCGATCCGTTCACGTGAACTCTCCATTTTTTTATGCAAAGGGGTGACTCGTTCACAGTCTTTATAACATTTATTAAGTTGATGTGGAGACGTGTGTGGCCCTGCACGCACACACTCGCGCGTTGATGCAAGATATCTACACGTGCGGCGCGGCGTATGTAATCCGCGGCGGAATGTTAGAGATCCTCTGCTTTGTGCGGCGCGGCCGCGCGGCGCGGGCGCGTGAACATGCAGGTGAGTCGCGGGGGTGCCGAGAGAGGCGTCAAGGTGAGGCTCACCTTGTTCCTGCGGGAGGTCCGGCGAGGTTTCGACTTATTACAAATGGATTAATTCAATTATTATTTCTACATATTTGATACACAATATACAAAGCTACACGCAGTGTAGCAGAAAGCGGTACTAGAGTAGCTAAGTAAGTAAGTATATTGAACCGAAGTTAGTTCTTTTAAGGAGGTAGGTAGCCCCTCCCTACACTTCACCCCGCGCGAGCGCATTTGCGTATAGTTCCTTCATTCATCAAGACGTCAAACGAAAACTACATTTCACAAATTATTTATTGAACTAGCACAGAAAAAAAAATCCAATAACACAAGTCATACAAGAATTACAATAAAATTAAAATTAATACAATTCGAAGTGATAAATGAGATAATACTTAGGTACAATAACTACAGTTTCGTGTCAAAATAATTAACCTTACATACATATTCAACACAATACTATTACACAATTTCATAAAAATTAAATAATGATACAACGATTAATATTTTGTGCCATTACATTACAACCATAGACAAAAAAACATATGATGATTTAACGTTAAGATTTTTTGTTATACCTATACGAAAATCTTTAAAAATGATATATCAGCAACTATGACATGACATGACACGACAGACATGACGCCCCAACTCTTCAAAAACAATATGTTGATTGCAACACCAAACACCCTGTTTTTATTTATTAGAGGTATATAATTTGCAGCTTTTTGTCGCATCTCGAAGATAAAAATATCTTTCCTCCGCTGCAAAAGTGGTACCTACTTCTGATAGGAGATGTCTGCACTTCAGGCCGCCCCCCGCGCCCCCGCGCCCCCGCGCTCCGCGACAACAAACCAGCCCGCGCGCGTACGTGGAACAGGAGATTACGCGGGAGTGATGCTGATGAGAGAGTACGTGGAACAGGAGATTGCGCGGGAGTGATGCTGATGAGAGAGTACGTGGAACAGGAGATTGCGCGTGAGTGATGCTGATGAGAGAGTACGTGGAACAGGAGATTGCGCGTGAGTGATGCTGATGAGAGAGTACGTGGAAAAAGAGATTGCGCGTGAGTGATGCTGATGAGAGAGTACGTGGAACAGGAGATTGCGCGTGAGTGATGCTGATGAGAGAGTACGTGGAACAGGAGATTGCGCGTGAGTGATGCTGATGAGAGAGTACGAGGAAAAAGAGATTGCGCGTGAGTGATGCTGATGAGAGAGTACGTGGAACAGGAGATTGCGCGTGAGTGATGCTGATGAGAGAGTACGTGGAACAGGAGATTGCGTGTGAGTGATGCTGATGAGAGAGTACGTGGAACAGGAGATTGCGCGGGAGTGATGCTGATGAGAGAGTACGTGGAACAGGAGATTGCGCGGGACTGATGCTGATGAGAGAGTACGTGGAACAGGAGATTGCGCGTGAGTGATGCTGATGAGAGAGTACGTGGAACAGGAGATTGCGCGTGAGTGATGCTGATGAGAAAGTACGTGGAAAAAGAGATTGCGCGTGAGTGATGCTGATGAGAGAGTACGTGGAAAAAGAGATTGCGCGTGAGTGATGCTGATGAGAGAGTACGTGGAACAGGAGATTGCGCGTGAGTGATGCTGATGAGAGAGTACGTGGAACAGGAGATTGCGTGTGAGTGATGCTGATGAGAGAGTACGTGGAACAGGAGATTGCGCGTGAGTGATGCTGATGAGAGAGTACGTGGAACAGGAGAATGCGCGTGAGTGATGCTGATGAGAGAGTACGTGGAACAGGAGATTGCGCGTGAGTGATGCTGATGAGAGAGTACGTGGAACAGGAGATTGCGCGGGAGTGATGCTGATGAGAGAGTACGTGGAACAGGAGATTGCGCGGGAGTGATGCTGATGAGAGAGTACGTGGAACAGGAGATTGCGCGTGAGTGATGCTGATGAGAGAGTACGTGGAACAGGAGATTGCGCGTGAGTGATGCTGATGAGAGAGTACGTGGAAAAAGAGATTGCGCGTTAGTGATGCTGATGAGAGAGTACGTGGAACAGGAGATGAATAAGTATAAATAGAATAAGTATTGGATAACAAGTTATTTTGTGCCATTACATTACAACCATAGACAAAAAAACATATGATGATTTAACGTTAAGATTTTTTGTTATACCTATACGAAAATCTTTAAAAATGATATATCAGCAACTATGACATGACATGACACGACAGACATGACGCCCCAACTCTTCAAAAACAATATGTTGATTGCAACACCAAACACCCTGTTTTTATTTATTAGAGGTATATAATTTGCAGCTTTTTGTCGCATCTCGAAGATAAAAATATCTTTCCTCCGCTGCAAAAGTGGTACCTACTTCTGATAGGAGATGTCTGCACTTCAGGCCGCCCCCCGCGCCCCCGCGCCCCCGCGCTCCGCGACAACAAACCAGCCCGCGCGCGTACGTGGAACAGGAGATTGCGCGGGAGTGATGCTGATGAGAGAGTACGTGGAACAGGAGATTGCGCGGGAGTGATGCTGATGAGAGAGTACGTGGAACAGGAGATTGCGCGTGAGTGATGCTGATGAGAGAGTACGTGGAACAGGAGATTGCGCGTGAGTGATGCTGATGAGAGAGTACGTGGAAAAAGAGATTGCGCGTGAGTGATGCTGATGAGAGAGTACGTGGAACAGGAGATTGCGCGTGAGTGATGCTGATGAGAGAGTACGTGGAACAGGAGATTGCGCGTGAGTGATGCTGATGAGAGAGTACGTGGAAAAAGAGATTGCGCGTGAGTGATGCTGATGAGAGAGTACGTGGAACAGGAGATTGCGCGTGAGTGATGCTGATGAGAGAGTACGTGGAACAGGAGATTGCGTGTGAGTGATGCTGATGAGAGAGTACGTGGAACAGGAGATTGCGCGGGAGTGATGCTGATGAGAGAGTACGTGGAACAGGAGATTGCGCGGGAGTGATGCTGATGAGAGAGTACGTGGAACAGGAGATTGCGCGTGAGTGATGCTGATGAGAGAGTACGTGGAAAAAGAGATTGCGCGTGAGTGATGCTGATGAGAGAGTACGTGGAAAAAGAGATTGCGCGTGAGTGATGCTGATGAGAGAGTACGTGGAACAGGAGATTGCGCGTGAGTGATGCTGATGAGAGAGTACGTGGAACAGGAGATTGCGCGTGAGTGATGCTGATGAGAGAGTACGTGGAACAGGAGATTGCGCGTGAGTGATGCTGATGAGAGAGTACGTGGAACAGGAGATTGCGCGGGAGTGATGCTGATGAGAGAGTACGTGGAACAGGAGATTGCGCGGGAGTGATGCTGATGAGAGAGTACGTGGAACAGGAGATTGCGCGTGAGTGATGCTGATGAGAGAGTACGTGGAACAGGAGATTGCGCGTGAGTGATGCTGATGAGAGAGTACGTGGAAAAAGAGATTGCGCGTGAGTGATGCTGATGAGAGAGTACGTGGAACAGGAGATTGCGCGTGAGTGATGCTGATGAGAGAGTACGTGGAACAGGAGATTGCGCGTGAGTGATGCTGATGAGAGAGTACGTGGAAAAAGAGATTGCGCGTGAGTGATGCTGATGAGAGAGTACGTGGAACAGGAGATTGCGCGTGAGTGATGCTGATGAGAGAGTACGTGGAACAGGAGATTGCGTGTGAGTGATGCTGATGAGAGAGTACGTGGAACAGGAGATTGCGCGTGAGTGATGCTGATGAGAGAGTACGTGGAACAGGAGATTGCGCGTGAGTGATGCTGATGAGAGAGTACGTGGAACAGGAGATTGCGAGTGAGTGATGCTGATGAGAGAGTACGTGGAACAGGAGATGAATAAGTATAAATAGAATAAGTATTGGATAACAAGTTATTTTGTGCCATTACATTACAACCATAGACAAAAAAACATATGATGATTTAACGTTAAGATTTTTTGTTATACCTATACGAAAATCTTTAAAAATGATATATCAGCAACTATGACATGACATGACACGACAGACATGACGCCCCAACTCTTCAAAAACAATATGTTGATTGCAACACCAAACACCCTGTTTTTATTTATTAGAGGTATATAATTTGCAGCTTTTTGTCGCATCTCGAAGATAAAAATATCTTTCCTCCGCTGCAAAAGTGGTACCTACTTCTGATAGGAGATGTCTGCACTTCAGGCCGCCCCCCGCGCCCCCGCGCCCCCGCGCTCCGCGACAACAAACCAGCCCGCGCGCGCCGCTCGCAGCCGTTTGTCATCATTCATCAATACTACGTAGGTAGGTACGTGACGTACAGCGCACTAGTACGTAACTACACGAGTACGCAGCGTACGCGTGTTGTATGTAGTGGCTTGTTAACACGCGCCCGCGCGGGGCCGGACTCAGGGGGGCATTCATTGATACATACGTCGCGCTACACTACGCTACGTAGCTACGCGAGTATGTACGCAAGTGCCTACCTGTAGTGTCTTGTTCACACGCAAGGGGGCTTGATGACGGGCTGGATGCTGTATCATTTAGTGATTGTTATTGAATGACACACACATGACAGTACCTACACACTAATGCTGTTTATTTAAAAACAAGGTAAGTACCTAAGATGTTTACAGTTTTGATGCAAAGCCCTCACTATCACTATCATTATCATTATCTTAGGCTATAAAATGTCTAAAGCAAGAGCGAGAGAGTCAATGTGAACCGATCCGTGCTGAGTGCGCCCCCCGCCCCCGCCCGCGCTCCCGCCCTGCTATTACTGGGTTTAATCGCCGATGTTTCCATGTTCAAGTATCTACCTACATCATATTATAGTTTCTGTTCGCGGCTTCGCTCGCGTTTTGCGTTTTGCCGGGAAAAGGTAACAGACTGACAGTATTACGTTCGTACAATATGATTAAAACAACTTGGCCGGAGTGAAGTTAGCTATAAGCAAAGTTTTCACATGCGCACCGCCATTTTTTTACATATAAACGAGTACAGCCCAGCCACCGACGCAACTTCAGGTTGCGGCCAAGTTGTTTTAATCCTAGTGTAGTTATAATTTTATTTGTATTATTCCAAGCGAGGTGTTTAAAAAGTGCTTATTTTTATCGGCTTCTATACGATTGTAATTAATATAAATTATGTAGTTAGTATTGTCTTATTTTGTATTAGATATTAAATTAGATAAGACTAGCTGCTGCCCGTGGCTTCGCGCGCTCTCTTCCGAGATAGACAGTATGTCCGTCCCCGGGATACCATCTCTCTCCATCTCCACTCATTAAGATCCGTTCAGCTGTAGGCGCAGGCGTGAAGAGGCAACACGGACAGACAGAGTTATACCTGTGTGAAACACATCTTCCATCAATTCTGTTAAAAAAGCATTATGCAAAATTTGAAGTAGATTGGACCAAGGAATCACTTTGTCGCGTTGACAAACTTTGCCCCCCTTTTTTACCTTAGGGGTAGAATTTCGGAAAATCCTTTCTTATCGGCTGCCTAAGTCATACAAAGAACACACTCTCCAAGTTCCAGGTCTCTACGAGCAGCGGTTTAGTCTGTGCGTTGATCCGTCAGTCAGCCATGCAGGACAAAGCATCTGTTATAGATAGATTATTGGGTTCTGCATAACTACGCCCCGATTGCGTCGACACCGACACAGACTCACAACCATCAGAACGTAGGGACATCTGCTATTCTATCCCTGATCTACCTAGATAACTACTTCTCTTGTCTACCAACCTCTTACCTAGGTACCTACCTACTCCTTCCAACGGGACCGAGGTCCCCATCGGCATCGCTCCAAAATATTAGGTCCTTACATATGAAATTGGCGTTTTGTATGGGAGGAACAAAAAGTCGAATATTTTTTAATATAATATATTTAATTAATCAAAGTATGAACCATTATTTTCTATGCACTTTTGCCATCTTATAGGTAGTTCATTGATCCCTTTACTAAAAAAACCAGTCGGACGGGAATCAATAAAATCTTTGAAGGCGATTTGGACTGCCCCATCGGAGTTGAATTTTTTCCCTTGCAAGAAGTTATCCAAATTTCGAAAAAAATGGTAATCTGTTGGAGCAAGGTCCGGGGAGTACGGAGGATGTCTTAGACTTTCCAATTGAAGCTCTTCTAATTTAGTAGCCGTCTGTTGCGCAGTGTGTGGTCTAGCGTTGTCGTGAAGCAGCAGTGGCGTGGAGCGATTGACCAGCCTAGGTTGTTTAGCCGCTAGCTTTTCCATCATGGTTTGCAATTGCTGACAATAGACATCAGCCGTAATAGTCTGGCCAGATTTGAGAAAACTGTAATGAACAATACCGGCACTAGTCCACCAAACGCTTACAAGTAACTTTTTTGGGGTTAATTTTCGCTTGGGGCAGGATTTGGCTGGCTGGCCAGGATCCAACCATTGCGCTGAGCGCTTCCGATTATCGTAAAGAACCCATTTTTCATCACAGGTAATGATTCGGTTTAAAATACCTTCATTATTGTGCCGGTTTAGTAATGTAACGCAGCAGTCGACGCGCGTTTGCCGGTTTGCTTCAGTCAATTCGTGAGGTACCCACCTTTCAAGCTTTTTAATCTTCCCAATTTGCTTCAAGTGAATTAAAACAGTTTTATCACTAACATCGCAGCCTGCAGCTAACTCGGACGTGGTTTGCGATGGATCCGCTACCACAATAGCCTTCAACTCTTCATTATCAACTTGAGTCTCAGGCCGTCCACGGGGCTTGTTCTGCAGGTCAAAATTTCCAGAACGAAAACGTTGGAACCAAAAACGAACTGTGTTTTCTTTTGCAACACGACCGCCAT
Organism: Eupithecia inturbata; assembly: GCA_963662085.1. NCBI lineage: Eukaryota > Metazoa > Arthropoda > Insecta > Lepidoptera > Geometridae > Eupithecia > Eupithecia inturbata. The sequence goes on along the minus strand of OY759206.1, from coordinate 7,958,962 downwards.
ACACATCATTCACCCTTCGAGTTGTTTCCGCAGCACTAGTGCCACGGCGGAACTCGTACTCGTAAATAATGCGATATTTTAAGTTTTCCATTTTGTAAAATGAGTGACGCAAACAGAAAAAAACAGAAGAAAAAAACAAATGAATGACGATCATCGAAGCACAAATACATGAGTCTATAGCTGTACAAATTTGAATTTGGAATTCCTTACCAAAGAGGAGAAATTTGTGATTAAAGTGGCCAGTACGAAAAACGCCAATTTCATATGTAAGGACCTAATACTAACGGTAAAGATCGCGAAGAGAGCGATCTCTTCTAGACAACCTTGGAAGCCTTAGAGTTATTATTTATGTACTGGGTAGGTACCTATTACCAGTGTAGACATGTCATGTTGTGTTGTGTTGTGTTGTGGTCGGACATTGAATCAGCGCAAACAGAGCGAAGTGTGTTTGTGCAACCCGAGCCGCGCGCTGAGTGTGCTCAAACAAGGGGCGCGGGGGGCGCGGGCCGCAGTGTTGCCACTTTACAAATTATTTGTTGCTATTAGAGATAGATCGGGTTTTGGCGAAGTGATTCATCTCTATACGCAAGCACACTATCTACCTACAGTACGCACAGGACATTTACGAAAATTTTCGGAAAAAGATAAAAGATGTAGCTAAGTTAATTAACATTCAATCTTTTGTTCTCTTTTTATGTACGAGTACGGTACGAGCATAAAAGAGGACAATGTATCTAATTTGTGTACGTGACGTGACGTGACGTACCCAGTTTCATTAAAAAAATAAAATCCTTTTATTTCGGTCAACATAGATCCACATGGGGTTAGTAACGCACTAAAATACTACCTATAAACGATGTAGAGGTAATGTAAGCAAATCGAGACATACAAAATTAAAAATTCAATCGTTAGTTTTTTTTTATATTTATTTAGTGTTTGTTCAATTATTTGAACATATTAATATTATTTTCTTTTTGGTTTTAATTTTTTTTTTCTTTACACATACATACATACATACATTAATAATGACTGGTTGACCTAAAAATCCTACCGAGATCTACTCGTAGCGAATCAAACGTTTCGTATACAAATCGAGTACCGTTGGAAAGGTGACGAACCTGAAAATTAACTTCAAACACCGTAGTTTTTTTATTATTTTGGGAAAAATTAGATCGTAGAGTTTAGATCGTAAGTTTTTATGAGTAAATTTTGTGTTCAAATCTTAATATCTTATTTTTTAATCCTAGTTTGAGGGAAGTTCCGCCGTATTTAAATCACAAAATAATGTTCAGGACTACCAACAAATAATAAAAAAATATCGAATTAATAAAAAAAAAAGTTCGAATGCTTGAAGGTCAAATTTAGGAAAAATCTCAATAAAGTATTAAAATTGACATATCACCAAAACTATAGAAAACTTTAGACAAGGAAAGTAAGGTCCAATAATTAGCAAATGGCCTCCTCTATTTAAGGATTCCCTGGCGGGTTGAGTTCCACTCACCCTTTTTGTCAATTAATAATAATGAAAGCTGCACGAATCGTGGCTAATTAATTGAATGAAAACGAACAAGGCCTACATCGATCGCTTCTCGTACATTTCTTTGATCGTGATTTTGAATGAGCGAATCTGCACTCTCACATCTATTCTGCAAAGTTTGTTTCTTTATTGTTCTATTCTATAATATGTAGTAAACCCGGGGCATGTACTCGTAAGTACCTTAATTGGTTTCGTTCGACGGAAAATATTACTTGTTTACCTAATAGAAAACAAGAAAAAATCTTAAAACACATAATTTTGAAATAGAATTATTAAATTAATAGAAAATTAAAATAAAAGAAAAGAAACCAATTAGAACTAAGTAGTAAATATTAACAAATAACGTCTAACGTCCCAGTTATTCTCGAACCGAATGGTCTGTTGCGTGACGATGGTAAGAGGCCCGACGGCATGACACTAGTCCCATGGGAGTTGGGGAGGCCCATTGTGTGGGACGCTACATGCGTCGACACACTTGCGCCTTCCCAGCTTCCGAGGACATCCGTGAGGGCTGGCACGGCGGCAGATTTGGCCGAGGATCTCAAGAGACGCAAATATGCAGGTCTCGACAGAGCCTACACATTTGCTCCCTTTGGGGTCGAGACCCTAAGTCCGTAGGGTACCGAGGCTCTTCGAATTTTTTAAAAAGTTATCTGAGCGTCTGGTCGACGCGACGCGTGATCCGTAGATTGTTTGCAACAGTCAGCAGTTAGCTTAATTGTTTCAATTGTAAATACTAGTTCTAATTTGTTTTTATTACTGAATTGTAATTTTCTTTGTCATTAACAAATGAATTATAATGTAGATAATTATGATCAATCTCAGCTCCGCGCAGGAGAGCGAGGGAGACGGCAGTAGGCGGGTCGCTTCACACGGAGGGGTGCCCCCTCCCCCTCACCGCGTGGGCTACTTGTTATTATTCGAGGCTTTGTTTGTTTGACGTTTTAACTTTAACTAGGTAATGGTAGAGCGGAATAAATGAATTACGTTAACGCCACCTATTTATCAAATCAAATCATTTATTTGCTGAGTACATTATTACAGGCACATGTCAGATCTTATAACTAGAGTGATGTCGAATGTATTCAACCGCAGCAAGCAGGTGTTAGCGCAGGTGATGTTTTTTCACGACTTTTCAGGTTTTTATAGAGCTCGTAGGTTTAGAAGCGTAAACATTGGGCTTATTGCTGCCATTCTCTAGCTGGCGACTAATGGAGGCATTGAACAGGACAGGACCGGACACTGAAACACTGTGAACTGTGTCATAACACACTACTCACTGAATTGTGTATTTATAATAAGTGATAGGTGACACTGTGTGCCCCGTAGGTATCGTCTGTGAACGAGGATGAACGTGATAGGTGACACTGTGTGCCCCTTAGGTATCGTCTATGCACGAGGATGAACGTGATAGGTGAGACTATAATGAACGTCGATTTAGATGCTACGGCATGGTCGCAGGCCTCTCTGCCTGTCAAATTGGAAGGCTTAGGTATACGCAGCTTCCAGCGTTCCTGTCTTCCGTTTACAGCACTAGAGGTAGTTTTTTAATTGAATAAATTTTAAGGTCATCTTGTTTGGTCCCACATGGAATTTCATTAAAAATTTAATTTTTACGAAGCTCGAACGGCTTAGCATGGTGCTTGCCCCGATGCTGCTCCCCCAAAATCTCTTTGTTTCAACAGCAATGGGACGGGCCTCTGTGTGAGTTGACATGGAATTGTTTGTTACAAACGTGCTCCAGCTCTGCGGATCGTGCCCGTCTCCTGGCCGTTTCTAAATGGCAGTCGGGACATTGGTTGCAAGCATTTCCTTCATTTAACACTGGCACTTTATTGGATCCCGTAACTTTCCGTATCGCAACATGTCTTCGGTTGGGTGCAATGTGTTGCGCCTCATCAATGTCATTGCGGTACTGCTGTCGAACAGCTTGATCATCGCGGATTATCGTGTACTAGGGTCGCCGGTCGGATAGCTCGTCATGCCAGCCTTAACGACGTCATCCGGCGGGCCTTTGTCACCGCTAACGTACCAGCTATTTTCGAACCGAATGGTCTGTTGCGTGACGATGGTAAGAGGCCCGACGGCATGACACTAGTCCCATGGAAGTTGGGTAGGCCCATTGAGTGGGACGCTACATGCGTCGATACACTTGCGCCTTCCCATCTTCCGAGGACATCCGTGAGAGCTGGTGCGGCGGCAGATATGGCCAAGGATCTCAAGAGACGCAAATATGCAGGTCTACACATTTGCTCCCTTTGGGGTCGAGAACCTAGGTCCGTGGGGTATAGAGGCTCTCCGGGTTTTTAAAAAGTTATCTGAGCGTCTGGTCGATGCAACGCGTGACCCGAGAGCTGGCGGGTATCTGGCGCAGCGCATCAGCATTGTCATACAGCGGGGCAATGCAGCCAGCGTCTTGGGGACGCTTCTGACTGGTATTGATATGGATCAGTTGAGCTACCTGTAGATTGTTTGCAACAGTCTGCAGTTAGCTTAATTGTTTCAATTGCAAATACTAGTGTTAGGAAAAATAGTAGGGGCTGACTGGCTGGCACTTATCCTCTCACGTTGGTGGCAGGAGCCTTCCTAATCAGATAGATCCACTGATGGCTTCCCTGGAACATTTGGTCTTCCACAGGGCTGGTTTGGCTTGATTCTCCGATTGGTGTATGAGGGGTATCGATATAAGGGTTTGAATGAAGGACCTAATTTCGTGTCGCGACTCGATCGAATATCGGAATGCCGCGGCGCGAGAGCAACTTCAGGGGCGGACGGCTGGTTGGATGCGACCGCGCAACACCGAGTGTACTCGAGAACTGTCGAGCCCGTCCGAAGGCTTCCAACGTGATGGACGAGGCTCACGTGAGTGCTCTTACCACCAGTAGCCAATTGTAAAGCAGTAGCATTATGTCTAGATTTGAACCTCCAAATTGTGTATACATACTTTGAAATAGACCAGATGCTACCCCTAACAATTTAGTTAATTATGGAAATATCGACCACTCAAATCATAATGGTAAGAAAAGTATTTATCCTATTCCGCCACGGAACATGCCGCTCACCTTAAAATAACGCAGTTGTTTTAACAAAATACATAAAACAAATTTAATCTAAAAAACTATTTGCCTACTACTAAATGCTCAATAAAAAAGCGAACTTTTACTCTATGGGAAGCGGACAAATTTTAACTACAGGTCTCCTGGTAAAAGAGGTTCCCATTTGAAGAGTGACAACACGAGTAACGTTGTCAGTACCCGGGTGAAGGGCGTGAACGCGGGCTAACTTCCATTGCAAGGGTGGTAAGTTATCATCGCGAACCACAACAATCATTCCCTCACGAATTGGAGCCCCGCGATTGTGAAACCATTTATTAGCTTGCTGCAGCTCGTGTAAGTATTCGTTACTCCAGCGCTTCCAAAAGTGCTGAGTACACTGCTGTACCCACTGCCATCGAGTAAGTCGATTAGGGTTAAAATCCGTAAACGAAACCTCGGGTAGAGCCGCGAGCGGTCCGCCTATCAAGAAATGTGCTGGAGTCAGCGGCAATGGATCTGTAGCATCCGTACTCAATACGCAAAGCGGTCGTGAATTTAAAACTGCCTCGACCTGACATAGAATCGTGTGCATTTCATCATACGTCTGTGTGCGGGTGCCGATAACGCGATACAAGTGATGCTTGAAGCTTTTTACACCCGCTTCTACTAATCCATTGAAATGTGACCCGGTCACGGGTTGAAAATTAAAAGTCAGGCCTTGACTTAATGTTTTTTTATGTAAAGCCCTTTGAAAAGGATCTGAATTTAAAAATGCAAATAACTGTTGGAGGTAATTGTTACATCCAACAAAATTTCTGCCGTTGTCTGAGTATATGTCGGTACACATACCTCGACGGGACGTGAAACGTCGCAAGGCCGCGAGAAATGATTCGGTCGTTAGATCCGAGACTAATTCGAGATGGACTGCCTTAACACTCATGCAGACGAAAACTGCAACGTAAGATTTTATAATTTTCGCATTCCGAATATTATTAGCCCGTACCATAAAGGGACCACAGAAGTCAACCGCTGCTCGAATGAACACACGCGAGTTAGATTTTAAACGCTGACTCGGCATCGGCGCTAGGCGCGGCTGTGTATGTGTCGGTCGCGTACGAAAACATGAAATACATCTATGAATGCGTTGTCTTATTGCATTGCGAGCTGCCAATATCCAGTACCTTTGCAACAATAAGTACTGCGTTGTCTGTGGACCAGCGTGCAGGTGAATGACATGAGCGTTATCTATTATTAACGTAGTTAAGTAATGTTTCGCCGGAAGGATCAATTGATGTTTTGATTCGAAAGAAAGTTGCGACTTATGCAATCGCCCGCCTACACGTAACAAGTTATCCTTATCTAAAAACGGAGATAAGCGCTTAAGTCGATTTGTAGGTAAGTTACCTTGCGATATATTTTTTATATCTTCTGCAAAAACAGAGTGTTGGATTCTACCTATTATTTTATTTAGGCTAGTAGTATATTCGGGTACAGTAATATGCGCGGGAAATGAATTTTGCATCCTTTTGCATTTATGGTAAAACCGAAAAATGTAGGAAACGACACGAACTAATTTTCCTAGAGTGGAAAATTTGGAAAAAACATCAAGCTCGTCGGTGTCGGTACAAACCGACGAGGGGTTTGCAAGAAGAGGAAGGTTACGTTTTTCTTCCTGTGTAGCGGGATTAAGATTAAATGAAGGCCACATGTGGGCCTCTTCAGTTAACCAACAAGGGCCATGAAACCATAACGAATGTTTTAAAAATGCCGAGGGCAAAATGCCTCGAGAAGCTGAATCGGCGGGGTTGTCGTACGAAGGTACATGTCGCCAACAACCAGCGGGAACACGCGACAATATGTCGCTAGTCCGATTGGACACAAAAGTTTTCCATTCGTGCGGTGGCGAACGTAGCCACGCTAACACAATGGTGGAATCGGACCATGCGTAAACATGGTCGAAGTTAATACGGTCGCCGTAGGCGCGCATCACTTTGCTAATTAGTTTAGATAAAAGCTGAGAGCCCATAAGTTCAAGTCTCGGGACGGACAAACGCTTCAAGGGCGAGACACGCGTCTTAGCTAAGACGATAAAAACACGAATCTTGTTATCGCTGCATTTACATCGAACATAAACACATCCAGCATAGGCGCGCTCGCTTGCGTCAGCAAATCCATGCAGATCAGTTATATCTGCTTTGTCAAAAATGTGCCGCGGAAAGAAACACTCCGATAGGAGCGGCAGCTCGTTAGTAAAGTTTAACCAAGCGTTAACTATATCTATAGGCGGTGACTCATCCCATCCCGTCCCAGCTATCCACAATAATTGCATCAGATGTTTTGCGTACAAAATCACAGGTGATAAGAAACCGAGGGGATCGTATATTTTAGCGATTTCTGATAAGATTGACCTTTTTGTGCATGACGAGTTAGAATTATGGACCACGAACGAAAAACCATCTGCATTTGGGTTCCATTGAAGTCCTAGAACCTTTACAGAGGTATCATTGTCCAAGGTTGCGAACGAAACGTTGTCGGGCCGCTCACCGTGAGGTGAGGTCGCCGCAGCGAGTATCGCTTGCGAATTACTATGCCATTTCCTAAGCTCGAAGCCTGCACTAGCGCAAATACCTATCAATTGTTCTTGAAGACTGAGTGCCTTGGCCTCAGAGGCCTCTCCGGTAATGATGTCGTCGACGAAAACCGAATCCATCAAAGTAGCGGAGGCGTCTGGAAACTTATCCGCCTCGTCGTGTGCGAGTTGACGGATCACCCGTAAAGCGACGTAAGGAGACGAGTTAATGCCGAAAACGACAACTCGTATTCTGTAATCGCGAATAGGTGCAGAAGGTTCAGATCGCCACACAATTCGTTGATAATCCCAATCGGAATCTCGCACCGCTATATTACGGTACATAGCCTTGATATCGGCTGTAAATACAATTTTGTGAATACGAAATTTCAGCAAAATATCGACAATATCCGAATGAAGTTTCGGACCCGTAAGCAATTGATCATTCAACGAAGAACCATTCGTGGTTTTACAACCAGCATCAAATACTACCCTAACCTTGGTAGTTTCACTCGCTTCCTTGACCACGCAGTGGTGCGGAATGTAGTAGTGAGAAGTTTCCTCATTGGAAGGAGGATCACAAAGTTCCATTTGGTTTAAATCCAAATACTCTTGAAGACAAGCGTGGTAATCCTTCTTCAAAGTATTGTTACGTTCTAAACGAAATTCTAATTTTCGAAAGCGCGAGAGAGCGATGTCGCGGGATTTACCTAGTATAGGTGCATCTTTGAACGGCAAGGCAACAACATAGCGACCGGTACCGTCACGCGTATGAGACCGTTCGAAAATAGCTTCGCTCAATCGCTCGTCTGCGGTGAGAGTTTTTTCTTCTGGTACTGCCTCCAGCTCCCAAAACCGTTGGAGGTCGCTGTCCTCGAAAAAGGAGCTATGACACACCTGGAGTGGCGGCGGGTTACCTACGTCGAAAGAAACCTTTCCCATCAACAAATATCCAAATACACTATTCATTGCAATCGGTGCGTCGGGGTGACCTCTTACAATGTTACCTAACAAAATGTACGGAAGTGTATCTGCACCAAGAAGCATTTCAATCGGTTGGGCACTATGTGCATTGAAATCAGGATCGGCCAAATACAAGTTATTTATGTGTGGCCACGCATCGGTAGGTACCGGAATTCTAGGTAGGCACGAAACTAGTTTTGGCAAAATTAGCGCCTCAACTGAAATAGCCGGAAGATCCTGTTTACGAGGGGAAATAACGCACGTAGTCATCCCTTTAGGATAAATCGGTTTTCCTTCACCGATCCCATAAATTGGCGAATTTACATGCTTGTAACTCAAACCTATACGTCTAGCGCATGCTTCTGTCATAAAGCTAGCTTGACTGCCCGAGTCCACCAAGCAGCGTACTAAATGTTTTGCAGAGCCTAATTGTACATTAACGAGCGCGGTCGATAACATGATCATACATTTCTTCGTAAACGATTGAGCCGACGATTCACATCTTGCACTGATTACGTGGTTTGCGGTTGGCTGTAGTGGCGCGGGCGCCAGTTGAACAATGGGATCGAGCGCGACAGCCTTATCGTGTTCCTCCTTAGGAGGGAAAGAGATGGCCTGATTTGAGTGCATAGGCTGACTTAATTGTCGTTCAAAGTGCAGTAAAGAGTGATGCTTCTTTTTGCATGATTGGCAAGTATATTGAGATTTGCACGATCGAAGATCGTGACCGACATTTAAGCAATTATAACAAACATTTTTATTTTTAACAAAATGGTACCTATCGCTGGGAGTCATATTCAGAAACTTCGAACATTTATGTAGAACGTGCTGCGAATCACACAGAATGCATTGATGTTTATCATTATTGCCGTAGATAGATTCCGTGACAGCCAATGTACGGCGGGGGCTCGGCCCCGAAGGGGCAAAAACTCGATTGGGTCCTACGCTATTTGCGCGGTAGCGGGAACTAGCATAATCTCCCTTCTTTGTTTCATTTCCTGACATAATTTCGAACGTGAAAATTTCCTGTTCTAAGAATTGCATAAGTACATCGACAGTAGGTATGTCGGAAGGCTTAGCCAGTGATAATTCAAAGCGTTTACGAACGGAGTTCGGAATTTTTCGCAACAAAACGTTCAATATGAAGCTCCATGCATTCACGGGAAAACGCATTGTTTCAAGTGCCTTTATATTTTCTATGTAAACATTTACTAATTTACGCAAGCTAGCATTCGACTCGCTCGTACAAACCTCGCAATCGAGAATGCGATCCAGATGTTTAGATGCAATCATTCTACGATTTTCATATCGATTTTTCAAGATTTCTAATGCAACTGAATAGTTATCATCAGTGATGGGAATTGACTTAATCAAATTGTGAGGTTCGTTTTTTAAAGTTAGCAACAGATAACGAAATTTCTCCGCAGGTGAGTAGGCATGGTTGTTGTGAATCAGCGCTTGATACAAATCGAAATACGAAGGCCAGTCAGTGGACTCCCCACTGAACGATGGCAGGGGTAGGGTAGGTAATTTATGCAAAGCCTGATTTTGAGGCAACGATTGAATGGTAGAACGACTCAAGCGCCTGCCTTCCTGGTCGGCCTCTTTCATATTATTTACTTGAACCAAAATAGCATAATAACAATCATTAAAATCGTTACGAACTTTCAATTGTTCATCTTTATTAAATACCTTGGCCTTCATTAAGGCCTTTTCAATTTTGGACTGAAGTTTACTAAACCTTCTTTGTTGAGCATTTAGATCGGTAGATCGAGTTTTAAATTGAACCGGATCGGTTGTAGCAAATAACAATGTTCTTTTAATTTCTTCTAAGATAATGTCTCTTTCGAAAATATCTTGTTCAGTAGCGGCATCGTCCGCCATTTTGTGATACAAAGATGGCTTGAACAAACAATACGCCAACGGAAATGAAAATGATAATGTACACGGAGTGTAGCAACAAAACTAATGAAATACAACTAAATATTACATACAACAATGAATCTTTCGAAATAATTATGTACACGTAGTGTAGCAACGAACATGTGTGTAAAATGAATATATTGTACACGCGGTGTAGCAACAACAAACAACTCTAAGCATACACAATCTGGAGGAATCAAGACAATATCCGGCTCGAAGGACCAAAAATATGTTAGGGAAAATAGTAGGGGCTGACTGGCTGGCACTTACCCTCTCACGTTGGTGGCAGGAGCCTTCCTAATCAGATAGATCCACTGATGGCTTCCCTGGAACATTTGGTCTTCCACAGGGCTGGTTTGGCTTGATTCTCCGATCGGTGTATGAGGGGTATCGATATAAGGGTTTGAATGAAGGACCTAATTTCGTGTCGCGACTCGATCGAATATCGGAATGCCGCGGCGCGAGAGCAACTTCAGGGGCGGACGGCTGGTTGGATGCGACCGCGCAACACCGAGTGTACTCGAGAACTGTCGAGCCCGTCCGAAGGCTTCCAACGTGATGGACGAGGCTCACGTGAGTGCTCTTACCACCAGTAGCCAATTGTAAAGCAGTAGCATTATGTCTAGATTTGAACCTCCAAATTGTGTATACATACTTTGAAATAGACCAGATGCTACCCCTAACAATTTAGTTAATTATGGAAATATCGACCACTCAAATCATAATGGTAAGAAAAGTATTTATCCTATTCCGCCACGGAACAACTAGTTATAACTTGTTTTTATTATTTGATTGTAATTTTCTTTGTCAATAAAGTATTATACATAAAGAAGAAACTACATACTTATGTAGATATAATTGGAAAATAAAGAAGGCATTATCTTCTCTTGCGTCTTCCCCTTGAGTAAAAAAAATGAAGTGAAGAGAAAAACAATTAACACTTTATAATTTTCGATACTAACAATTTATATGTAAAAGTTTGAAATAGAACTTGTCTAAGAGATTATTTTGTACGCCTAAAGAAACAAAAGTTATCGATTTCTGATTTCATAATCATTCTGATGATGCACATTATTGCGCGCATTATTTGCATGAGCGATCCTAAATCCCATCAAATAAAGGCGATCTCTAATCTGCGTCGCCAATCGAGTGTCGTGCCGCTGACGTCACACGCGCCGCCGCCACGTGCGCCATCTGGCGGGATCGACCGGTTGAGCGAGGGATAGCTTCTTGAAGGAACTGATGAGGTTTAGCTATTTACGAGGGATTTTAAGGGGATAAGTGTTTGTTTGAGTTGATGCGGTCGACAGTCCAGAGGGGGAGCTACAGTGGGGAGAGGGGGAGCTGCTGTGGGGAGAGGGGGAGCTGCTGTGGGGAGCGAACAGTTCTCTGTTTGTAGACTTGCTGACAATTCGAGGACTTAGAAATGCAAGAAAACCTTATGAAGAACTGTAAGCAAGAGGTCGTGGGTTCTAGTCCCGCAGCAGGACAGTTAAATGATCATCAGATTGTTTTAGCTCTGGTGTTCAATCCATCCGTACGTCTGTTAGGTACCTTAGGAGTAACGCCAACAATCATTACAGCTTAAGGTTGATCGTTTTTGTTGGCGCAAAAGTCAATGTTTTTTTTGTTTTTTTTATTGGTGTTCTACAAGGAATAAAGGTAACGGAAAATTTATTAGCCGCAAATCGAAAACCGTATTGTAAAAGGGCTATTAGCGTATTAGGCGAAATAATTTTATCGCATGGTACGGAACCCTTCGCCTGCGAGTCGAGTTGCACTTGGTCTGTTAAAATGTTTTGAAGGCTGCTTTCTGTCTTCTGTAGCCGATCACTCAGAGACGCCGACGTCAGGTACCATTGTACATATGTGTGTGTTTGTTTGTGTGTCTGTGCGAGTGACAGCCAGTCCCAAGGAGTCCCATCGCGTGCCCCTCCCCGAGAGAGGGAGAGACGCCTGCGTGTATTGAGACGGATCGCTTATATACATATAAGTGATCGGTGACCGCGGTGGGTTGGTGATGGAAGCGGGAGGAAGACAATGGATCGTGATCTGCGTTTATTTGATTTTCTCTTCTCCTAGTTAGCGAGGAGTATGCACCGCGTGGATGCACCCACCGACACTCCCTACAATCTACATTTTGATGCATTTAAAGAATAATAAATTATAGGATTTAGTTAAATTTTTATATATTTTTTTAAACATGGTTTTTGCTACTTGTTGTATATTTTCTATGAGCTGACTCCTTGTGAAGACAAATCAAACTAGTTCAAATAGATTGACATCGTCTTGTTAGAGAGCACTCATGCTGGCTTCCTTCTTCTTCCTTCCGGCTCCACCTGTTATTATACATTAAACAGCCTAGCTGTTGTGTCGGTGCAATGATACCATTGGCTCTCTCTACAATGCGGCTCTCTACTTCTCTGTACGACATGACAGCGATTTTCTTCTTCTTGAGTTCACCAGATATACACAATAACCTGCTAACCTGCTAACTTTACGAACGTTCGAGAAAACTTTTGTATTTTTTTTTTGCACGAACAACAATCATGCTAAAGGTTTCTTCGTCTCTTCTTTACCTTAGTCTACATACCGAAGCGACAGAAATCAAAAATATCACTTTATTTCCGTGTCAGTGTTTTGTTTGAAAAGTGGCTGAGAAAAATCCGTCAAGGTACCTATTTGATCAGTCATTGCAGTGGAGTAGAGGGGGGGGGGGGGGGGAGCAGGAACGCAGGGCACGGGTTTTAGTTGCGTTTGATCAAAGTCGGTTGTGCCGTCTCATGGTGCCGCGGTATCCATCAGCTCTGTCTCCAAGTGGAGTCGCCGGGTGTTCTCGAACGTTCGTAAGGTTAGCTGAACAGTTAGTGGTACATATTGTGGTATTATGCATATCGGTGCATGGACATGCACATCTGGTCTAAAATTGTTAATGTGGAGACCCTGTTAACAGCGTATCATGGTTTAATTGCATCGAATATTCGTTATAAAAATAAACAAAAAAATAAAAATAAACAAAAAAATAAATAAAATAAAAATGTATACCAATATTTTTGGGGAAACTCTACTGATATTGAAAATATTTTCAAATATCAAAAGCAATGCTTATGCGCCATGTCTAGTCTGAAAGAAACGGACTCGTGTAAACCATTTTTCACTCAGCATAATAATTTGACGATTCCTGCGCTGTATATATTTGAAACGGTGATGTTTGTAAGAAATAACCTAGATATGTTTCAACAACTCTCTGATGCGTGGTTCGCAATAGGCGAGACAAACATAGAGTTGTCGCTCTGAATTCCAAAACGATCTTAACGCGTAAAGTGTATTCTGCTCAGCACCTGTCGCCTATAATAAACTGCCAGAGGCTATAAGAGAATTACCTTATGCGTTGTTTCGGAGGAAGGTGATTGATTTATTGACAAAAAAATGCTATACTCCTTTAATGAATTTATGACCATCCAACAAATTTATGGCTCCAGGTCAATCTCCTCGGCTGAGTTCAGGCAGGCAGACCTGCGCCTCTCCCCGAACTTGACGGAGCTCTCCCTGGTGCAGTTCATCCAGCTGATGGGCATCTTGTCGCACCAGCTGCACCGCCCGCTGCAGAACCTCATCGCCAGGTCTCTCTACTCCTCTATCTCTCATCATCAGCCTAATGAGTGCCCGTCTTCAGCTTGGACACACCATCGCTTCATCAGTATACACCAGTCCACTGCTGGACATAGTAGGCCATCCTTGATAAACGCCCTATTGCCTCCTATCCAGTAACGCGAGCTGTGCTTAGCTCGCGGCGAGACGACGCTGTGCCGTGTGAATGATGTAACACAGTCTCTGCACTAGGTCCTGCCCGCGGCTTGGCCCGGCGGGCGGCGCTCCTCCGGAATATAATGTAGATAGTCTAAGTCCAACTTGCAAAGGCATTAAGACCTGTTCAGCTGAAGCAAGCTGCTGCGCTTCCTCTGGTAGGAGTTGGTCCTATCGATGGCATCCACGGTCTGAGTTGTAGGGGTGACAGCCCCGGCCTCAGCTAGGGACGCCTTGTATGTCGAAATATGTAAATCTAGTGTTATTGGTGCAGGTTCGAGTCCGTGCGCGACACCCTGGTGGAGGAAGTGATCGCGGCGAGGCGGGAAGCGGGCGGGAGTACAAGTAGATGGAAGCTAACGTTTACAGTCACGTGACGAGAACAATCAGCGGCCGAAAGCGTGGCTCCACACCTATAATAAAACAACGCCGTAAATATAGCTGGAAGGCAGGACTGCCCGTACCCCAGGCACTGCTGTGAGCGCCACCTTCCGAGCAATCCTGTTAGTTTTAGTATTCCTTTGTAATCCTATGTTATGAGCTCTTAAATTGCTTGAAATAAATACATTTTATTTATTTAATAACAACAAGTGGAGCCCTGGCGCTGACACGTCGCACCTACAGCGCCGCCCGAGGGGAGACAAGTCATGTAAGGCGCAGATTCGATTCACGCCTCGGGACAAATGCTTGTACGATCTGCAATTATTTGTTCTGGATGTTTTCTATGTATAATATAAAATATCTATCTATGTAATGTATTGTATTAAGTATATCAGTCATCTAGTACCCATAACACAAGCTCTGCTTAGCTTGGGGCTAGATGATGCTGTGTGGATTGTCTAGCAATTAATATTTTATTTAATGCCAATTTTAGTGCTGTGCGGCAGCGGTGCTTGTCAGGTCTGCGACAAGCTTAAAGTTCATCGTCCCGATTATCATAGAGGTATAAATAGAACAAAACTACCCTACATACAATAAGTTAGACCTTTTAGTTTAATTAAAACTGCTACTAATTTATATACGTGAGCACGTTGTAACGCTGGCTGAGTGAAACTGCGACTGACGGATCCTCTCGCAAGAATGTTGTATCGAGCCAGGGGAAGTATCTATTACACCTTTCATGTAATATGAGCAGGTGCGGTCGCTAGTGGCTCCCTCGTCCGGGGGCAGGGAGAGGAGCGCTGGTTGTAGGTCTGCTCTGCACTTCCGGAGCCGGACGCGGAGGCGCGCGTTCAACTCTTTTGTACCAGAAACTAAGATTCGGTTCGGAGCGACCATTTAATTCAATATATATCTATCTATTTTCATCAATTTCAAAGTCATATCTTAAAAACACACTGATATCGAAATAAAGTGATTTTTCTCATTTCTGTCGCTTCGGTATGTAGACTAAAGTAAAGAAGAGACGAAGAAACCTTTAGCCTGTTAGTTATTATTTTTAGAGTTGAAGCAAAACCCGTCCCAAGTTTTTTTGTCCTCTAGATAATCTTCTATCTATGGTAAGCCCACACGAGCACAGGAAGGTTTGACAATTTGTTTAACACAATATATTTATTGATAAGGTTTGCGAGTCACTTGGAGTGTTGTTCTAGAAGCGTATCGTACACATTGTACGGGACACCTGCGAGTGCGAGTGCGAGTGCGAGTATAAACGATAGAAATGATAAATAGAGTATTATGATACAACTCTTTCACCGATGCTGATATTATATACTTTGTGGATGTCTAATGAAACAACAGATCGACTTTGTTGGTTTATTTTCACAATAAAATGACTTAGAATATTTATTTAGTCTTGATCAAAACAGAGATCCTTGTACTTTACAAATATTTACAATAATTATGTAAGATATTAGACAATACTTACATAGCCGGTATGTACAGATATTTTACTTTTCAAATGCGTTACTTAACTTAACTTAAGTTAACTAGAAGGACTAAACAAAAGGGGTAACTACTCGGAATTCGAACTAAGTAGGTATGTATATTAGTTTTAGTAGCATTGCTGCATCAGCATTGCATTTAGTAGCATTGCTGCATCAGCATTGCATTTGCTGCTAAAAATAACATAGTCTTAGAATATGTAGTGCAATGAGCTAGTAAACAGATCTCAATCATACACACTTTACACCAGCCAAACTCGATGTGGAATGTTTGTAAACAAACCACGACACAAAAACTAAAACTCACTTGCTTAGCGTCGAGTTTCAGATATAAGCAATATTTATCGACAAGTAATGTAAATTCCGTATAAAAAGACGCGGCAACAGAGTGAACTGTAGGTTAAATATGGGCGGTTTGTTTACAAACATTGTACATCGATTTTGGCTAGTGTTTATAGATTTTAGTTTTCATAACGCTAGATTAGATTAGAGGCTTCACAATCGATAAACCTTTATAATACCGATTCACTCATTTAATGCTTCACTCATACGTCACATTGTACAACGCACTGGTACCTATGTCACTTACTATTTATTATTTACAAATTTAAATGAAACTTAATCATATAAAGTTAATTAATATAGGTAGGTAGGTGACTGACGGACAAACGTGCGACAGAACATATTTTAGAGGATTATAATTATTATGTTAAACTTACAAATTCCTAAGAAACGTTATTTATATTATTATTATTTAATTGATTAAATAATTAATAATGTATTGATCGTTTGAAGCAGGTAGGTAGGTGGGGCGGTGGAGCCACTACCTATAGGAAGTCTATTCACAATATTATATAATTTCAATTAAACTGTTTTTATCACTATAATAATACATTTTTAAATAACTTTTCCTAATATCCAATCTATTTTTTATTTTGACTATAAACAGACGAATTTTCTCATTATCATTATTTTGAACCCACACGATGCAAACAAGAGATCATAACATAACCTACATATCAACCGGACGACGTGGACGTCCACAGCTGGGCATAGGCCTCGGAGGGATGGTATACGTTAAATTAAAAGTGTATTTGTCTGTAGCATCGCAGCGCAGCCTCCAAACATAACAATAGCTTTTTGTTTATTTTTGCGAAGTCATTATTTTTCTGTGTTTTATGCAATGTAGATATATTATGATATTATGATATTGGTGCACCCGTTTTCATATGAAGAAGATTTTATTATTATTTTTATTTGTATAAATTTGCTTGTTGTTCGGTTGCTTTTCGTTGCTTTGCATCGAACGTTGGACATTCTCTGTAATAACAAAGAAGTCGAACGTTGGACATTCTCTGTAATAATAATAACAAAGAAGTCGAACGTTGGACATTCTCTGTAATAACAAAGAAGTCGAACGTTGGACATTCTCTGTAATAACAAAGAAGTCGAACGTCGGACATTCTCTGTAATAACAAAGAAGTCGAACGTCGGACATTCTCTGTAATAACAAAGAAGTCGAACGTCGGACATTCTCTGTAATAACAAAGAAGTCGAACGTTGGACATTCTCTGTAATAACAAAGAAGTCGAACGTTGGACATTCTCTGTAATAACAAAAAAGTCGAACGTTGGACATTCTCTGTAATAACAAAGAAGTCGAACGTTGGACATTCTCTGTAATAACAAAGAAGTCGAACGTTGGACATTCTCTGTAATAACAAAGAAGTCGAACGTTGGACATTCTCTGTAATAACAAAGAAGTCGAACGTTGGACCTTCTCTGTAATAACAAAGAAGTCGAACGTTGGACATTCTCTGTAATAACAAAAAAGTCGAACGTTGGACATTCTCTGTAATAACAAAGAAGTCGAACGTCGGACATTATCTGTAATAACAAAGAAGTCGAACGTCGGACATTCTCTGTAATAACAAAGAAGTCGAACGTCGGACATTCTCTGTAATAACAAAGAAGTCGAACGTTCGATGCGAAGCAGATTCTGATCCAGATTGAATTGTTATTGCTTGCGGCCATTTTGCAACCTCACTCGGCTCACACTAACTATAACGTGCAGCCACTCTACACTCCACTGTACACGCCCTGCCTGGTCGTGACAAGCACGTCACGTCACGTTGATCTCCTCGTCCGACTGACTGTCACTATCGAAATCCTCCACGTCCTCCATGTTGGAACACTCTCGCGGGAACGACACTGGTGTCTTATCGTCATAGCTGAAAATTTTCAAGACGTTAAAAGATTGAAGTGAACAAAATCTCAAATAATTTTTGCAATATGAAGGGCAAAGGCAAAAAGAATGTAGCATAGATTACCCCAGAATGCAGCACAGAATGTAGAATGGTTTACCGTTTGAACAATACGATTATAAAAACAGTTCCAAAATGTATTCAACCACTAGGTATTTGGTAACCAAATAGTGATTGACTTAAGTTTCCTAGACTAAAATAAAGAGTGTTGAACTCCCTACCCTCTAAACTCGTACTTCTTGGGCTCGTCGGCGCCCTCCTCGGCCCCCGGCGGGGTCAGCTTGTGCCGGTCCGCCTCCGCGTCCGACAAGTCAGGGTGCGGGTTGTTCTTGTTGGGCAGCGTCTGCTCGCGCGAGCCGCCCGTCGCCAGCAGCTCGCGCTCCTTGGAGTTGCGCCACTTCATGCGCCGGTTCTGGAACCAGATCTTCACCTGGAAGGAAGATGTGACGTTACCTTAAGTGAAGAAGAAACGAACCAAGTAAAAACAGTTGGTTCTGAACAACCTGCAGATAGATATAGCATGTGTGCAGATAGGCCGGCTAAGGGTGAGTCGAGTCGCTTTGCTGACTAAAGGTCTCCGTATGCATCGGCTGCATGCGGCGCGGGTGCGGGTGTGGGTGCGGGTGCGGGTGCGTGTGCTCGCACCAGCACGTGGACACTCGTGTAGCAGAGCTAACTGTAGGAACTCTCTAGCCATTCAAACGCAAAAACTAACAATAAAACAAAAAAAAAACAGATAAATCCCCAAAAAAATAATGACAAATAGTTTCTAAACTAAACTAAAATAAACGCGCTGCAAATCACAAAAAAACTGCAATAATCATCAATCACAGGCAACGTCAGCAGTTAGCGACCGCGTCGTCGTCGTTTACACGCTTTGCAATAAGTTTTAGCAGTTTTGTTGGGAATGCCGCTATTTGTACGTGAAACAGTAGTGTCGTGCATGGTGCGCGCGACATGTGACGGAGAGGCGGGACGGACCCGCCTCCCTCGGACCCCCCCGCGACCAGTTCACAAAAAACAACAACAATGACGTGTGTATGTGTGTGTGTGTGTGACCGCGGCGAGAGCTCACTCTGACGACGAGTGTAGTGTTCTGGTGAAGCGAGAGTATTGTTAGTAACAAGTGCTTCAGTTTGTATAAGGTTAATGCTGTTTTGAAAGTAGGTACCTACCTGTAATTATTGTGAATTACTTATTTATTTTACCTCTATCTAATGCTTTATACTTTAATTAAAAGATTTCCGTTAGGAAGTTAGACTTTTATTTTATGTAATTTTTTTTATCATAGTACCTATGTAAATTGGTGATTATCATACAATATGAAGCGTTCCCAATTAAAAGCAAATTTAAACAATCATGGTGTTGTTATTTCCGGCTGCGCGAGGTGCTCGGGAACGAGCACCTCGCGCAATAGCCATTATATACGTTATGCAATTATTTCTAGTTCATGTATTTATGCTTGATTGTGGCACTACTCCCAAATAAGAGGCAATAAGGGAGGCCTAAGTCCACCGGTGGACTGAACAGGCTGATGTTGTCGTTGTTGTATGAGCTACTGTGTTTCTGTGAAAACATTCAGGTCACCTTATTCATGAAGTATTGCCGCCGCAAGCGAACCAGAGATCCAAAGCTAATAGTATGACATGTTGAAATACGAGTACATCTCGCGCGCTCGTGCCCACAACCACACACAGAGGTGTGCCCCGCCACAGCCCCCGCCCCCGCCCCCGCCCGCGCGCCCCCGATTACTGACTACTTTAATCATCGAGCATGACTTTAATAGACCATCATCGGCTGTCATCGGCTGTCATCGGCGCGAGAAGCGAGCCTATTGCGACGATGAGGAATCATTCCATTGTGCCGCCTCCGATTGTTGTGGCATTGTGCTCATCGCATTGTGTGTTGTTACTGATGTGATGACTGTATTTATTGATTTACTAAGTTCCGCCCGCGGCTTCGCACGCATTATGACCGGGATACAAAGTAGCCTATAGGGGTGTTTGGTGGAACGTTGTAGTCATTCCAGGAGCAGATAATTTGTTTCTACTTTTTTTTTTTAGATTACAATAAAATACCATATACCTAGTGCATTAATAACTTTTATTTTAATTTCTTATTAGTCATAACATAAGTAAGTTAGTAAATCATTTATTTGTCACCTAAAACACACATACAATTGGTTTACTCACTACAAAGTGGCAAAATTGTAACATAACTTAATTATAAAAAAATTGGAGTAAAAACAAAAAGCAGAGGCACCTCTTATACCTGTGCTAACCCGGCGCGAAACAATACGTGTGCAGCCGTGGCTAATGGCTAATGGGTAACAGCTCAGTGATCATATTGCTCTATGAGCACACACTGATTTTCAGCTACCACCTTCAGGGCGATGAGACAAGGCGAGCCCAGCGACACACGTCTTCAGTAGATGTACTACTGCCTACAACTATAATACAAGTTAAATCTACAAAATATATATGTATATGTAGGTAATACACCACATACAGATATGTTCCTACAACCCATTCAACGTACGAACTACAAATGTAACTATAAGATGGTGGACTTCCTCTGAGAACACCGACCTCATAAGAGTAAGAGTGTGCAACATCGGAGAGCCACCCCACATTTTATCACAACAGGCTCCAACAATCACTGTGCTGGCAATCATAAACAATCATAGACAATCATAAACAAAACTTCCTACATAGTTGAAGAAGACAAAATTGTCTTAAATCCCTCTGAAACCCCGAATGTTTCTAAAAGCTAATCGTGTGATTAGAGGGGCAGCATAAGTTACTGACACTCGCTAGGCGCTAGGGATGTGACGCGCGGTAGGGATGTGACACGCTCCGTACGGGTAATTTGTAATAAAACTGAATATGTCATAAATTCATTAATTCTCAGCCGGCGCACCGCTAGGGAGGGGCGAGCGTCGATGATGTCGAAGCTTTGTTTTCATATTATATTATAAGTGGGCCTAAGGTGCGTATTATTATAATAAGAAGTGATTGTCTTTAATTAACAAGTTTAAGCTAACTTTCTACCATTTGTTTTGGATAGAAAAAGTTGTGTTTTTTTCTATGACAGTAGCATCAAAATGTTACGAAGTTGAAATAAGTACCTAAAGAAGGTAAAATTCAATAATATTTAAAATATAGGTCAATAGTTGAGGATCGGCAGACTTGCAAACAATGTAGAGCACTAAAAATTATGTCATCCTTTTTTTCATTCGATTGATAAGAAAGAGACGGCAAAATATTTATATTGTTGTCAAATAGTTTCGTTTAATTATTGTATTAGTATTAAAGCCAATGACTGATGTATTCAATTAGATTCCTAGTATAAATATCGCAATATTCCGCAATAAAATCTGCCACACAACTGTAGTGAAATGTCAACAACGTACGGGTATAACATGATCGATAACGCACAGCTTCCGAGTCGGCTGGATGTCGCCCGAGGAAGGGTCGCCGTCAGCTGTCGCCGACGCTTGTCGCGACCCGGGGCCGGCCGCTCCTTAGGGCTCCAGGGGACACCCGACTCACTTCTCACTTCACTTCACGAGTTAAGTTGTTATTTTCATCGAGACAATTATTTATTTAAATCATAACATTATTGAACACAGCAACAAAGAACTATTAGCAAACAACAAGTTCAAAAGAATACAGAACCAGCTTTCTTTTTAACCTTTTTACTAAAGTCCTATCGAGCTAGCAGTTCAACTACACCTGCGCTGTGTAAATGTACATGTAAGCAAAAATAATTCAATTAATAAAAAAAAAGAAATAGTGTATTTATTTTTTATTTCTTTATCTACTAAAAGATTATTACAATATAAAAATAACAATAACATCTAAAAAACCACAGAGGTTGGTAGTTTGATTTCAATAACTTATTATTTAATATAAAAAGGTCCAAAAACAAATATAATATAGTTGGTACCTTTTCACCCCAATAAACATTTAATTTGATTGCAACACAAATTAATTCGATGCTCAGTGATCGCCATTTTACTGTAAAATAACTAAAACGTTATAAATATTCCGATTGTAAGTTTAGTTTACAGATTACTAAAAAGTGTGTAACATACGAGTACTTGAGTAAACATTACAAGCTTAGTGGCAGTTCTCTTGGAGGACTACAGCGTACGCTGTGCGCGGGTGTTTCTCTCTTTTGTTGCGTTTGACACTTGTGATGTGAGCTTATTGCACGAGTGTATGAGTGTGCGCTGCGGAGGCACGCGGCGCTAGGGTTGGGACACGGCAAAGTAGGGATCGAAGTCTTATACGTTATCTTTGAATTTACTAAATAATAATGAAGTGTGTTTTTAAAACACCCCCGGCTAGTGCCCGTGGTACTCTCGAGCGACCCTAGGCTAGTGCCCGTGGTACTCCTGGGTGACCCTCGGCTAGTGCTCGTGGTGCTCCATGGAGACCCTCGGCTAGTGCTCGTGGTGCTCCTGCGTGACCCTCGGCTAGTGCTCGTGGTACTCCTGGGTGACCCTCGGCTAGTGCTCGTGGTGCTCCTAGGTGACCCTCGGCTAGTGCTCGTGGTACTCCTGGGTGACCCTCGGCTAGTGCTCGTAATGCTCCATGGAGACCCTCGGCTAGTGCTCGTGGTGCTCCTGGGTGACCCTCGCCTAGTGCTCGTGGTGCTCCCGGGCGACCCTCGGCTAGTGCCCGTGATACTCCTGGGTGGATCATATTTGTCCCGTGGTGTGGCATTAGGCATTATTAAAAAACAAAGTTTCTCACTAAGTTTGTCTGACTGTCTGAACGCGATTAACTCAAAAACTGGTAAGGTTAGTCATACGGTGCACCAATCTACCTATATATTATGATTTTGTGTAAATTGGCTTAAATATGACGATGATAGTTGAAGATGTCATAAAAAAGAATGCCAACGGTGAGTTTCGCGGGGCGGGCTCTACCGGGCGCCGCGTGCGCCGGTAGAGCTACAAGAAAACAATGTATTACTGAATTATTCCTCTTAAAAAGTTGTATTGTACAGCTGCGCCAGCGCAAATCCGGGGCGGGTTGCTAGTCTAAGAATTAAAATGATTTAGGTAGGTACTTAAGCTTCTACTTCCACTGCACATAAGTAGGTACCTAGTCAAAATCGTTCACAACTTTTAAAAGAATTTAAATTTTCTCGTATTCTATGTAAAACAGTTATTTTTATCATAATACCTGTGACAATTGCCAGCAGATGTTCGCGATTCCCATTTGTCACCGTCACGTCACGTCATTAGCATCGAGTCGATGAAGACGTTGCGTTCATCGACACATCGATTATCGACGTGGCGCGTCACGCGTGTCTCTTTCTATTAGGAATCGGAAGGCGCGATACTAATATATTTGCAGGGTTCCGTAGTAATATTTAACAATACGTAAAATAAATAGTTCTGGACCTTTCACACAGCATCATCTGGACGAGACGGATACATACATTCAGACACACGAAATACAACAATCATACCGCTACTAAGTACCTATGAGTGGCGAGCTAAAGACTGGACGCTAAGCGCGCATTAGGGGATGCCTATTTCCAGCAGTGGACTAATAAATAGGCTGATGATGGTGATGATGAATAACTATTAAAGTCAAACAGACATTGCATCTAGCCTCAAAGTAAATAGAGCTTTTGTTAAAAGTACCAAGTGGTTGATAGGTATTCTATGTTCCTAATTAATATTTAATGTTTCTTTAATAAGATACCTACTAGGTTCATCGAAAAAATATTGAACTACCTGAGTGCTTCCCGCAAGCTAAGACACAATCACTTCCCGACTTATTCTTGACATAAATAAACCAAGAAAGAGTTTTTTTATACCCACCGAAGAAGGTGACATCTTGTAACTTCTCTTACGGGCAAACAAAAGTATATGTTATTATCTTACAATATCTATCTATCTATCTAAATAAATACGGAACTCTAAAAATACAACGTTCGATATTTAAAACTCTGACTAATGATCCTATTCGCCGGATTTATGAGTTTTCAAAAAAGGAACGCGCATCTATCATTGTGTGATTGGCTACGGCAGATCGCTGCTATTTGTCACGTTGTTCCATTCAAAATGTTACAGCACTTTTTGGACGTTTACTTTTTATTTGCATAAAATATCACAGCGCAGTTCCGGAATTAAGGCAACTTATATTTACTACTCCGTGCCCGCGGCTTCGCTTGCCTTGGTACAAGTAGGATATAGATTCATTATTATGATTACTTATTTTATCATAAACACCTTGGTTGCACCTGTTGCCCGGACTCTTCAGAGATCGGTGTCCTCAGGAGCATCGCACACACAACCACTCACACACACACTCACCATACACACCAAACACATTTTTCCCCAACAGAGGTTGACTTAGAATATAAAAACCCAAAATTTTTAATTTGTTTGTAATTTTTGGTTGTTTTTGTAGGGTTTCGTACCTCAAAAGGAAAAAGGAACCCTTCTAGGATCACATTGTTGTCCGCCTGAGCGTTGTCAACCGTATCGAGTTTAAATTAACATCAAATACTCAAATCCGTAATTTCTTAGAGCCGTAATATAAATTAAACTTCTAAGTCAACGCAATCAAAAGTTACAGCTGTGTACGAGTATGTCCGAGTATTTTGAAATTTGCAAGGGAATCATATGCACACTGTCACAGTTGCATATGATAAAGTACATATGCAACTGTGTGTATATACAAGTTAAAGTTTTAGGGATATAAAAATGGATAAATAATAATGTATACAAATTGAGGTTCATGTAGGATAGGGCCACGTCGTATATAAATATAAATAAATAATGCTGGACAATCCATACAGCATCATCTAGCCAAAGTAAGCAGAGCTTGTGTTATTGGTACTAGATGACTGATAAACTTAATACAATACATAACATAGATAGATATTTTTTATTATATATAGAAAATATCCAGAACACCCGGAACAAATATTTGCAGATCGTACAAACATTTGTCCCAAGGCGGGAATCGAACCCGCAATCTTCTGCGTCGCAGGCGGACCTTCGTCCGCCACGCCACATCGGTCGTCAAACGATATAGGACTGTTGATAAGGTGTTGTACTATATAAAGTCATTCCAAATGAAGTTTTGAATAAACAAGAAAAAGTCAATACGAATCATGGCCAGTGTGAAAGGGTCCATAGCCCCTAGCGGAGAATAGCAAGCGGAAGTGTGGTTAGACCGTTCATTCTAGAATAATCAGTCTATAAATAGCATCGGTCGAGGCGGAGTAGAGGAGACGGAGAACGTGAGCAAGTCTAAAAGGTTGTGGGTCGTGGGGTCGATTTTTGGTCAGACAGCTCGTCAAAGACTTTCCAAGTTATTTGTATTCGAGAAGGTTTCGGAAATTTAATTGTTTGTTACCGTTTGGCGAGTCCGTGGCAAGATAAGCCGCCGAGCTCAACGACGGATCAGCGCCGGAAGAAATACTGGAAGGGAGTCGTGTTGGCGCGTGTGGAGGACCGAGGGACCATAGCAGCCGGGAGATAACCCCAGCCCGAGAGGAGCGCGTTCGTTTCTCGTAAAGGTACGTGGCGTGAGATGAGGGGAGGTCATCTGTGGAAGGGAGGTTCTTGAGCTTGTTCCGATCGGGAGCGGCAGGGAAAGAATTGGAACTACTGTGTTTTTTTTTCGGGTAATTCCATGACGCCAGAGCACATCGCAGTTCCAGCAAGCACGAGGGCCCGCAGACGGTCAGGCCGACAGCGGAGGCACCGCGTGGTGAGGAGACCTGCTGTCCGGGACAGCCCCGTGAGAACGAGCGACAGGAGCGGCGTCCTGACGGTCGAAGGTTAGAGTGTGTTTGTATTGGATTAGTGAGTTTGTATTGGACTCATATTATTGTAATAGATTCATATTTAGGACTGTTGGTATTTGATTCGTATTGAACTCGTTATGTGATTAGTATTTATATTGGTATCCACGTCTGTTTGTTTTTGTTAGAGTAAAAAGTCATATCGACACAGGGTTAGATTTTCGAGCATTTATAGTTGAGATTGTTTCTGGGGTCTGCTCAAAGCTGGGAAGAAAATCTTCTTTATTTAATTATATGTGATAAAAATGTACCTGCTGGCTTCTTTTATTTATAGTGGTAGTTCCCCGTTAGGAAGGATAGAGAACTTATTACGGATTCCCGTTCGAATTTATGCTAGGCTGGCAGAGCAGGAACCCGTGACAACACTAATCTATAGGTTACTTCCCGTAGACCGAATCATGAAATTTAGCAAGTAGCAAGGTCTTATAGCAAAGTGAAGGAAAAAATCTGAAAATCGTAAATTTGTAGTTTGTAGTATAATCACTAAATTACTTTTGATTCTCGCCATGGACCCAGACCCGTTGACCTAGAATCATAATATTTGGCGAGACGGAAGGTCATAAAGCAAAAGTTTTTATGTTTTCGGAAGTCTCTATCACTCTACCTACTTTAATTTCGGAGGAGGGCGCTGTCATCTGCGAGTATTGTTTTTAACTTTAGCAGACGGTATCGATTTCATTTTTAACCGTAACCATTGTTTTTGTTCCAATAAATGAATTATTTCTATCCCCCAGAAACTGCTTTATGGGTTAAAATGAAGGTAGCCTATGATTCCAGACTAGACCTACATCAAAGCATAATTTGACCCCGATCCATTCAGCAGTGAAGAAGAGCAAACATCCAAACTTCCTTATCTGTAACAAAGTGAAATGTTGCAGCTCGAATATTTCGCGTCCAATGAATTCAATACTCGTCCGCGAAATTTCAAATATTCATATTTGAAATGAATATTCAACCGGGGCCATGTTTACATCCGCGCGTTCCAATATCAAATATTTGCATTTATTTATTTTGCCGCGGTTTTTGTTCCGCGGCGGTTGAATTTTAATTGTTCCTTTTTGCATTTTGACTTTTTGATTGACGTGTGTCAATTTTGCATTATTTTTTAACTGCAGTCGGTAAACACTTTCATTGAATTTATATGTATTATTGTGCATCTAGTTTGCAGTCAAATGGGTTGTTTGTTTAGTTAAATAGCCCTTTCCTTTCGTCAGTCGCGTTGCACGTCGCACGCATCCCGCATCACGCAGCCCTCCCGTTGAACAAACGAGGCGGCTACAAGAAGTCAACCCTGATATTATCCTAAGCCAACAAGCTGATATTTTATTTTAAAATCGCTGTTTTATTTCTATAATATACTCGGTTCTGGACTACAAGATATTTTATGTTAACAAACACATTTCTGAATAACTAAACAATCACTGAAACCACCAAGATAACAGCAACTAGAAACAATAACCTTAACTTCGAGAACGCGTATTTGCGCGGAAAAAGGATTATGGTACAATTTATCTTCCGAAAACGGACGAGAGACGAATGAAATGATGAACGAAAGCTTCAGAAGTACAAAATGTTTGGTATTTCTGAGGTTTGATCCGACGAAATGATACCACAGTCGAAAAAAAATTACACCAACATTCATATGGTTTTGTAATTCCTTTGTTAACAAATAATATTTATAAAGTTTCTATATCGAATAAGTACCTATTTATAGCTTATTTCGATGTTTTTTTATGATTTGTTCAGACTTTAGATTTTTAAGGGTATTCTGTATGTGAAGAGAGGAAGTGAGAGAAACTGATGCGCGATGTCCTTCCCCAGGATAACAATAATATAAAGATATATAGTTTATTTGCTTGAACATAATGTAGGTTACACAGATATTAATAATATTTTAGTTTCAAGTATGTTCTACTAGGATTAGCATGCAAATGTTACAGTAATAACAAGTTATTAAGATTATTGGTAGAGTTAGCCCAGAAAATTATACCAAACCTTAGGATAGACTCTACTGGTCCATAATAAGCTGTAGTTAAGTAGTGTTTCTGTATTTACAATGGAGGATAATTTATAGAGCGCGTAGGTAGAGCTACTTACTTGCTCACTTAAAAGTTCTATATGGACTTTCCAATTTAATTTACAGTCAATTTGAATACCTAGAAATCTTGTTGATTATACCACGTCTACTTTACTACCATTAAACTGTAGGTCTTACTTGTTTTACTTACTTTTTCTTGTTTTACGTTGAGGATAATTTTTAATTTTTTGACTGAAATGCATTATGTTTGTTTGATTTATATTTATTTTTAGGTTATTATTGTCAAGCCATTTAAAATTATTAATGTCAGAATTATAAGTATTTATGTCATCACATTTTATTGTTAGTGTACTATCGTCAGCAAATAAGGTCATTGGTTGATGGACTAATCTAGGTAGGTCGTTTATATAAATAATAAATAGCAGAGATCCCAGGACACTCCCCTGTAGAACGCCAAGCTGGATTAGATTATGTGCTCTAAAGAACGATACAATTTTTCACATTTGGTCTTGATATCCAGTTTTGTGATCTCGGTAATTTGTCTACGGTCTTTAAGATACGAGCAGAGAAGTTGAGATACTCTACCTCTCCGTCCATAAGCTTTTAATTTGTTAATCAAGAAGTCGTGGTCTACGCAGTCTAACGCCTGGGTCATATCACAGAACGCAGCAGAAACAGATGTTCTGTTGTCTATTTGCAGCACAATATTTTCAATGAATTCATAATATTGCCAAGTTTATCGATTTGTTACGTCGAAACCATTTTTGTTCATTATTTCTTCATATAACTATATATTTTTCGAAGATTTTCGAGAAGACTGATAGAAGAGCTATTGGTCTATAACTATTACTTTACTCTTTGTTACCTTTTTCAAATAGCGGTTTAACAATCGCAAGTTTATTATCTTCCGGGATGGTACCGGTTGAGATAGTTAGGATGCAAATTATACATAAGCTGTTCAGCCGCTGGCACTGCGACCAGCTGTGTGCAGCTGTGGGGAACTAGACTTAAGGTATTTGGATTGTTTTGTTTGTAATTAGGTTAGAATAACTTTCTGAACTACTGATCAGATTTTGAAAATTATTTGACTCAACGACAGCGACATTATCCCTGAGTGTCATATTTGCTACGTGTGTGCTAAAACGTTAACCACGTGAGAGAAGCTCGGGCACAGGCCAGTATTGTGAGTATAATGATCTCCCGTGACTGCTCGCCCGTTGTGAATATATATATTTATATACCCGCATAGAGATATGCAAGCATACACACGGACGGACATGTCTCGAAGGGGCCGCGCGCTGCTCGGCTCGAAGTAAGAGCTCGTCATCGGCATTCATTAATTGTGTGATATTATAACAATAGGATCACGGGATCATCGGCGCGGCCCGCCTCGCCCCTTTCGCCCACCCCGGGTGGGTGCCGAGACACTACGGGCGGCAGAAACGGGTGGCTTTCTCTTACTTCAAAAATACATGGAATCTAAGTTTTTATTCATAGTCAACAATAACTACCTGCCGTAGTTCATTTACTAGTGGAGCATAATCTTAACGGGTTACGTAGCTTAAGTAAGTATTAGACATTAAGTAGGTAACATGGAACGTAACTTCACTTTTAAATCATCGCCTGTAAATAATGTCAATCTTCATCTTCTTATTTAAAGGCTGCACTTTAAATAAGAAGATGAAGATTGTCATAGGTATTATTTGAATACCATCTGGAAGTACACACAGCTTATAACACTTTATTGTAAAAATGTATTTAAGACCTCCAAAAAAAAGGTTTTTGTGATTACCACACCAATATGCAATAGAATTCCGAAAACAGTAAATAATTTAATTTGATCTCTCCCAACCCTCCAGTTAAAACAACGTCAGTTCAATATCAAAAAACAAAAAGATATTTCTAACCAAAAGAGGCAACATTTAAAGAGTTTGAATGAAGTACCGAATCACCGGATTATTTAAATAAAGAACGTATTTCGAAATAAAAACATTCGAATTTCGAACGCTCCGCAATCTTGGCGCGGGCTGCGCCTGACGTTAAATAATTGTCGGTCACAGAGCTACGACACACAGACAAGGCACGCGGCAGTCAAAATACAAGCTTACTGTGTTCTATAGGCGAGGTTTTATGAACAGTTCTTGAGTACGTTTGCTCTTGATTATACTATAGATATATAGAACTTCTGGCGGTATCCACATGTACCATACCAGTTAGAAAGTTTATAAAATTAAGTATTTTTGTTATTGTCTGACAAAAAGATTCTTAATGGAGCAATATAAAATGGTGGTTTGGCATTTTTAATTTCAATTAATTAATTGCTAACAGTTTCCTAAATAAAAAACGTGTGCCAATAAAAAAAGTCATTAGGTTTTTCTTTAATAAATTACTTCAGTGTATAAAAATCTAATCCTGATAACAAAAGCGCAGATTGGAGAGGTCTCACTGACGATATATTATAGATTTTTTTTAAACGGTCAAGAAGATATCAATAATGTGTTTCCTACTTACACAATTCTGAAATAAAGTCATTAAGATCTGATTGTATGACTGCAGTAATTAAAAATAGGTAGTGAATATGTATTGCGTTACGTTGATCTCTTTAGTTCATAAAAGTTTCCGTGAATGCCAGTTCTATTCCATCCTATCTTCTTTAGTCTACAAGGGAGGGCTCCCGAGACGCCGGGGTGCCGCTACTTGCCTCCGACCGTTTCTAGGCATTGCTTCAGTGTGAGGCATTGCCTCGAAACGAGTCAATGGCATATCAATGGGGGTTATTATTATAATGCCGCTTTTATAATGTGAGATCAAAGAGTTAACTCGCTCGCTCAGAGGATGGAAACATTTGTTTTATTAATACGAATTATTACTATTACGAATAGTCTTGACAGATTTCACACAGATACAAATTACTTATAATCCTCTCTCAACTGTAATCTCTCAGCTCGCGTAAGGACATTATCTGGGCGCCTGGTCTATGCAAAAGAAACATGGCAATTATGTGGGTTAAACAACTTATTATGTTTTTCTTATTCTGACTCATGACAACAGCAGATAACAAATGACTCTTTGCTATTGCAACATTAAGCAATAAGTAAGGAGGTAATAATCATAAGTAAGAAAGTAACCGATTCTGAGATCACTTATTTGTACACCGAATTAGTTCTTGGTACAGACCTCATGTCCTCACTGTCACGTTCCACGCGGCACGCAAAGTCTCGCGCCAAAGCTAGTCTACGAATGACTTGACAATTCTAATTCATACGAAAGTCTGTTATGGTCTCGTAGCCGCCCCACCGTAGCACGTGCTACGAGAAGTGCTACGCCGTAGACCACACTCGTAGACGCGCTACGAATGTCTACGAAACTAAACATAACGCTATTTCTAAATGAGTCACACTCGTTATCGGTGTACTTTAGAGATAGTTGTACAAAACACTACTTAACTTGTTTGAGAGCACTTGGAATGTCGTCTTCTTTATTTCGATGGTAAATAAAAGGGATTGTATATTGGTATTAAGATGTCGCCATGCGCGCCATTTCGTGAAAAGAATAGGCATAGGATTTGCCGTGCAAACGCGCGGAACAGAGCAAAAATACCAAGTTTTTATTTATTTACAAGAAATCTACACAACATAAGAAGAAACTGGTTCGAGGAACCAAATAAACTTATTATATAAAAGAAGGAAAAGAAGAGGATTGAAGTTGGTGTTTTTTGTATTTCTTTAACCAGGGCCCTGCAGTGAGCTTCTTACAGCGAATACTAAGAACACCAAACTATTGAATACGAATACAGGATTTTTCTAAATTTTCTTATATATTATTTTTACAAAACTACCCCTAGGGGATGAGCAATCCATTTCAACGCGGGCGAAGTAGCGGGTTGCAGCTAGCCTACGAATCAAAACATAAGTCATTTCAATAGACAAAGTATGTAGGTACATTGTGCGAAACAGTGCAATTCATGATTTTTTTTATCGTATTTTTTTTTTTATACATTTTACACACTTAGAGAACCAAAGAAAAAATGTTGAATTTTATGTAATTTGAGTTTGTTACCACGGAGACCCCGCGAGTACTGAGATCTAGGACTAGTTAGACAAGCACAATGTGCTCGATGCCAAAACCCAAACCAAACGTTAGGTTCGCCCTCTTAAGTTGTACAGTTAGGGGACATGCCCAGGTTTAGTTTTAGTTGGCAAATTAGTTTAGTTTAGTTTATTTTTCGTAGCAAGAGAATCGATAGGTACGAGTACATGGCATCTTTTATTTTCGTTACAAAATGATATATTCAACGCTTATTAAAATGATATGTACAACGCTTATTTTAATAAGCGTTGAACATATCATTTTGTATCGCGAATTATACTGTCATAACAAACTACAATTAAAATTGTAGTTTGTTATGACAGTATGATTCGCGATCAGTCTATTGAGACGTTGGGAATAACTCATCCTAACAGGTATACCAAGTTAGTTCAAGACTGTTTTTATTTTATATTTTGAAGAATGGCTTGGTCGTTTAGCTCGCAAACAATCAGCTTAATATGTTAACAACTAGGCATCTGAAACTACACTAAATTAAATAAAAACTACTAAAGTAAATAAAAGTAACTGCACGGTCTCCGAGTACAACCAGACGCAAGAACATAAACAACAACCTTCATTCTGCAAGTTTCAATGATGGTTGGAACTACAAAGTAAATCGCGTGTAATTTTGGATTACAAAATACCTAAACGTCCATGAGCTCGTTAAACGCGAGTAAATCTAGCGAGCTCCGTGTGTTGTTGTGAAACATCTGAGGAACTCTCCCGAAGTATACAATAAGATAATACCCAACCACTCCGATAACAATATCTATTAAATACATCAAACGAAAGCAAACGACCTGCCACCCGCATAACCTCACAAAAAGATAACAAAACCGACGGGAAAGAGCGAGACGGTAACAGTCTGTAGGTGCGTCTTCAAACCGCGTTCTATTGGTCGAGTTGTATCGAGTGGAATCCAGTGTTCTGATTGGTCGGTTCTTTTTGTCGGAAGTTGCCGGTTTTTTTACGGGAATCCGATTTTTACGACGCACTTCGGAACAGGAGAGGGCGGATGTTACGAGAGGAAGAGGCGAGCGAGCCCGTCACCATTTTATGTTATTTATTTGTTTTATTGTGAAAGGAATCGGTTTTGTATGAACTGGTGAGTTTCACAGCGGACTTCACAGCAGAAGGTGAGGAGCGAGTCCATCACATTCTTATTCAAGGAAAAACTTTACGGGACATTCAGTAGGTATATTCTTAAAAAGCAATAAACAATGAAATAAGAAACACGAATGATTTAATTTCCAGATTTATTACAAAAACCAAATTACGTAATTGAATTAACATGACACAGCATTGTTGAATAGACTGTCCAGCATCAGCCCAGTTCAAAACCCCGCATCGTAAGCTACCCCCTACGCCGCTACTGCCGGTGTGGCTCTAACCGGCGCGGCGGCGTTAATAGCTGGCGTCCCCCACGACCCCCCGCGGAGCCAACAGGGTTCCTACTGAACCACTAACACCTCTGTAACGATCATGTTCGTCACTCAGGCGAATTGGATGCGCGATTACTTAATTACTTATTATTTAACGCATTCACTGCCTGGCCTCGAGGAGGCGCAGACGGACACATGCGTTGCGCATTCAAAGTGTTAATAATCCAAAATCTATAAAGTATTCTAATTCACACCAGTCGGTCTCATCAAGCAGTTGTAGCGTTGCCTTGAGCAAGCGTTCCTTATTTCAGTTATTATACCTAATAAATAAAAGATTATGAGTACATATAATAACAAATCAAATACTATATCTGTGAAATGGTGCAAGTAACCAAACGAAGCAACCTGAGTCGCGTACGCGTCGTGCGCCCCGCGCGTCGTACGCCCGCGCGTCGTGCGCCCCGCGCGTCGTTCGCTTCTGTACCTTGCATGTTTGACTCATCCTGCCTGACAGACCAACAGCTTACTGATATGAGATTTAGCTGAAGCTAGCTATTCTCAGTAATCTAATACATCACAAAAACGTACATTCACATATATGGGCTTAAACGCATTAACTAGATACATTTTGCAATGACAAAATGGCTTCCCACAAGTTTCAAACGAGTTGTCCGCGAGCTGTGAGCTGTGTCATCTGATGCCGTCAATATAACATTCATCTAAATGTTACGGTTCAAAGCTGTGCTCTCCTGGAGTGCGACATGCTTAGATAGATAGAAAGAATATACTTTATTGCACACTTCAATCTAATATGAACTATTTACAACCAGACAAGTTAAAAAGCTTAGCACGGGTGCGTTCAAGTAGAGCAACATGTTGGATAAGTTACGTTCTACACCACGCTCGTCCAGAGTATTATTATAATGTTCATTAGTAACACGTCCGAATCACAAATCATAGCATGGTTTTGTGTGTGTTGTGTGTTTGTTTATTAATCTAGACGTATGTAGCTGTCTCTGTCGCTTACAAGTCTTTAGGAATCGCAATAGTTCCAGACACCAAAAGAATTTGAACCGTCTCGAACCGTCTCAGCGATAAAAGTATAAGTTTCTGAATAATCCGCCCCTCGCCCCTCGCCCCTCACCCGGCCGGAAGTACTCATCCCTGAGAGGGAAGGTACCGACTCTCCCGAGATCTGCTTTACATGAGTAGGAGCGAGGCGGAGGCTGGGACGTAATCCTATCGCGGAGGTCATCCGATTATCGTACTTAGTAAATAACCATTTAATAGGAAATTAAAACATAAACAATCATGGACATTTTTCGACATTTTAACGATTATTCTACAATTATTAATATTGATGTATACCTGTGTAATTGAGGTGTCTTGTTTTGTGAGAAATAACCGCAATCAATAAGCCATGGTTTAATGAACGCAGGTACACTTCGTAGGTAGGTAGGTACATTTTTAAAATAAATAAATAACGATTTGTGACGTGTAGGTACCTACTACAGGATTTTAATTCTCCAAGAAGAAATTGCGTGTTTCGTTTCGGCCAATTGGTGTACTGTAGTCCAAATCAAACTACCTAACCTACCAATTTGCACAAAAAAAAAACTAAACAAACTATTGTGTGTTTTGCAGAATTAAAACGGGCCTCCTGAACTATTTATTTTAAATCTAACGTCAAAAACAAAAATTGATAAACAAATTGAAATCGAAAAAACACAAGAGCAAGTGAGTAACTAGAAAAAACTAATAGCTAACTAACTAACTAATAACTACAAAAACAAATAAAATTAAATAAAATTAATTGTCCTATTAAAATTAGATAAATCAATTTGATGCAAAATTAAAATTTTTCTCTGCTTTCATTAAACCGATCACGTTATTTTTGAACCGATCATATTAATTTCAAAGTGTATGACACTCCTTACTGACACTAGCAGAGTCGTAGCGAAAAGAAAGCAGCGCCATTAAGAAAGAAGTTGAAGTCGAGTAACTAGACAGACAAAACGTAAACTTTAATAAATGAATCCACCTACAACAGAAGATTGCTTGCAACAGTCTGCAGTTAGCTCAATTGTTTTAATTGTAGGTAAATACTAGTTCTAATTTGTTTCTATTATTTGATTGTCATTTCCTTTGTTAATAAAGACAATATCAACAGAAGAATATAAATTAAATAAATTTTACAAAGCTATTGTTTAAAGTTGAGAGATGAGGGGGCTTATTAAGAGATAATAGTTTAAAAGTCAATATAAATTTAGTCTCCTGTTACAATTACGAAATCTTTTTTTTATTGTATGTAAGTACATAGTTTGAATGCGACGGAAGGCTTCTATACCTTCACCCGCTCGCTGCCGGCCGCAGCCCTGACATACCCAATCAAGGAACAACGGCTTCATTTGTTAAATCTGTACAATCCCTCACGAAAAGGCCGATGATGTGCCGAGCTCACCTCGGAGCACTGGAGCACTGGCTACAGTAGGTACAGTCAGCACCGACATAAACTGTTCACACCATCTCATCTCTCCTTGTAGCAACACATAATAGAACACTTGGTAATATCGAATATACCTACATAATATGGGTTCAAATAATTAGAAAATTGACACACTGCACAAATTAAATCCCAAAAACGGTTTAGCGTGGTCGTGGGAAGTTTATGGAATTAGTGGTTCGCGACTTGTGTTGTGTACTTGAAAAGATTAGGAAATTATTTTATTATGTAATATTAATCTAGGTTCAGTTAGACAGACGACGAGACTGCGTTACTATGTTGTATGGACGAGACCTAAATCTTCAATAATTATATTATGCCATCGTCTAATTCTTTGTACAACTGAGTCATGCCATTTCAAAGGTTGCCTGAAAGAGATACCTTTTAGCATTAAATAACTTCATCTGTCACTGTGTGCTTTAAATTTTTTTGTATTAAAATCCATGCTATTTGCATTATCAAAAAGTATGTGTATTGTTTTGCACTTTAATGGTGACTGTACCTGCGTACAGAGGTCCTACCCAGCCCTCTGCCCGAGGCGTGGCGCCTGCGACTGACAGCCCCCTGTATAACGCGAGGGGCTTTTTTGTAACACCCTGTGTAGCACCCTCCGAGTTAGTTTAAACGAGGCCTGATGGCGGTTGAAGGGGCTAAGTTATGCATGCTTTTATTTTTATAATTATTTGTTTTAAAATATTGTTTGCACTTCTCTTGCTCAAAAAGTGTGTCATTATAGCGTAGCCCAGCGGGAGTAAAATTTGACTTAATGCCCTCGGGCTAAACAGTATTTTTTCTTCTTAATTTTTGTCTGAAATCATCAGCTAGTACAAGACATTGATCCTCTTACATAAAGACTCGACTTTTTGGCGACAAAGAACATACATTTTATTTAAATTTATTTTGAAAATGGATCTGAAAGCGCCTTGTTGATTGTTGGATGCAAGAAGCTTATATCTTGTTATTGGATTTTTATTTCAGACAAGAAGTTGAAGTTAGGGTGATTCTGCCTCTATGGTATAATGCATACTTTGTGTTGCGCGTTTCAAAGACATTGAAAAAGTTTAAGGTGAATTAAAGGTAAACGTGACTTAGGTATTTAAATTAATTGAGAATGTCATCAAGCGAAAACTAGGACAATATTAAGCAAATGGAACAAAAGGGCAAAGAAATAATTAATATGAATCTAATGCGGTCGAAATACGTTTGAAGACTTATCGCTCGCGTCATAGCACCCTGTCTCCAGCCGCACCCCGCGTCTGCCAG
Organism: Eupithecia inturbata; assembly: GCA_963662085.1. Classification (NCBI taxonomy): domain Eukaryota; kingdom Metazoa; phylum Arthropoda; class Insecta; order Lepidoptera; family Geometridae; genus Eupithecia; species Eupithecia inturbata. The sequence continues at coordinate 7,921,868 of OY759206.1, read as the reverse complement.
CAGTCCAGAGCAGGGTGTCATTCCATCTGATCACAGAGCGTCCTACACTACGTTTGCTGAGGCAGTCTCCACTCAAGAGTACGTTTATCCTATTGGTTCTTCGGGAGGCATGCCTGACCTGGCTGTCCTGATGGCAGACTGTCTCGGTCGGTGCTATACGCTCGGCCAGGACTCTCTGCGCCTGCGACATGCAGCCCTTCACCCCTACACTGCAATGTAAGCCTTACCTGGCTGTCCTTGAGGCCCAGTTTCTCAGCCAGCTTCTTCCGGTCCGGCTTGGAGATGTACTTCTGCACCTGGAACCGCTTCTCCAGCCCCTTGCGCTGCAGGTCCGAGAACACGGCGCGCCGCATCATGCCGCGCCGGGGCTTGCCTGCAGGAGGAAATCTATATTTATTTTGACACTAAGGTTAAACAAAGAAAATTACTATCCAATCATATAATAATAGAAACAAATAAGATAACTGCAGACTGTTGCAAACAATCTACAGGTAGCTCAACTGATCCATATCAATACCAGCCAGTTGGAAGCGTCCCCAAGACTGCTGGCTGCATTGCCCCGCTGTATGGCAATGATGATGCGCTGCGCCAGATATCCGCCATTTTTCTAACGGTTAGCGGTACACTAGAACACTAGAATAAATCTAACCCTATATTTCTTTTAAATAAAGAAGTTACAAATAATTAGGCGTGTTTTAAAAAACTTTAAACGGACTTCGAATTCCAGTAAATAGTATTCATCTATGTCACTTCGATAGCGCGATCTTATCTCCCTAGTGGCGACATCTAGTTATAATTCAACTCTTATTTAGTGTGATGACACATGGATGAAACTGTTCACGCCCGTTGCCATAGAAACCATTAGGTGATAGTGAAATTATCATATTGTGAGGAATTTTTACAAACCTATGTTTTACAGCGCACATAGCAATTCCTCGAGAATCAAACTTATAGGGGGCCATAAATGTTTATACAACAACGAAAGAGTCATCAAAATCTATTAACAATTGCCGCAGATATCACCAAAACTGTTGTAGCTAGTCGTGATTCTCCAAAAATATTATGTTGCTTTTAAAGTTTAACGGGATAGATACTAATCCCTCGGGAATATATTATTAAGGGACCTCCTCGGGATCATTCTCTATCTATACAATATAATAGTGAAATAATCAGTAAAATCGGTTAACCAAAGGCGGAGATATCAAGTAACAAAAAACATACAGACGAATGGAGAACCTCCTCTTTTCTTGAAGTCAATTAAAAAGTGGAAAATACATATGTTATTTTATTTGCTATTGCTATCATCGAAGCAAATCGCACAATTTTAGGTTTTGACAGCTTTCATTCATTATTTCATTGGTCCATTCAAACTCGATTTTGCACCTTTGTCACTCTGCGTGTGCAACTATGTACGTGCTGTTGTTGAAGTTTATGGGTTACCTGCTATTTTCTGTTATTTCTATTAGTTTGAGTAAAGTTTTCAGTGATAGATAAATAAATATTTAGGTATAGTTATCTAATTAAAAACAGAAGGCTCCGTCGCCGATGGTAACCCCTCCCCACCCCCACCCCCTAACGTTTGAAATCAATATAGTCGTAAAAATTCATAAACTGGTACATCGATCAAGGTGTCCCCAGAGGGGACCTCCTAGGCGGCGAACACCTGATCGAACACTAGGTATTACAAAAATCGTACTACCTAGTGTTCGATCTTTTCGGTTTTCTTCCATTAGTGTGCGGAAACAGGGGTTTGCTCATGATGCATTTGACGAAACACGCTCAACGGTTTACAGCCAAAGAGCTCCTTTGTCAAATCTGTCCAGCTCGCGGAGTTAGGATAGTACAAGGCCCACCCAGTTCATTTGAGCGACAGCGAGAATCAAAAGCGTCCAACCATCACCATCACCATCACCATCACGTCTAGAAGGGACGGTTCAGTGTTTCAGTTAGTTTTTTCCGAAAGCAATGAAAGCAGCTTCTTTTGACGCTTACAAAAAATTGTTTCACTTTGAAGCGAAATACGAGTTACCGTGTTGTTTTCTGTTTTTTAAGTTTTTAACTAACATGTATTATTTATTAGTATTTGAAAGGTTCTGTATCTCCACAATCTCTTTCTGTGTATTTGTTTTTAAAAGTAGTTTGTTGTTTTCATGCACAATGTGTCGGCCTGTAAGAGCTTAACGTCTATTTATTCTTATGTTATTTATACATTTTTAAGTAAGCCTTGTAATTAGGGTTTCGAAGATCGGAGATCGGTTTCGAAACCCTTATGGTCTCGCTTTTTCTGTCCTTTTTCCGTGTTTAATATCTCAGCAACTGCAGCAGGATATACGTGAAATTTAAAATAATAATACATTTCGTGCGCTTGTACAGATAAAAATAAATAATATAAATGAAAAATAAAAATATAAATTTTCAGTACAAATTGTGATGTCAAAATATTAAAGACCTAAAGGTATCGGTTCGTACATTTCAAAACTGTTTTTTGTAGGTTCAATTCTTTTTGAAATATTTTGAAAACACTCAGAAAAATACCCATTCCCCCCCCTTTCCCGATGATTGCAGAGCGATCAATATGAAATGTATGTAAACGTTTGTAGATATAGATCTATATTTTACAGGAACAGTATAGAAAAGTCTGTAAGTAGATCACTTTTTGAAAAATGGTCAAAAAGGGGGGGGATAATTTTCAAAAGAGGAGGCTACCTCACCGAGTGGGGTATCAAATGAAAGGTATCGGTTTGTACATCTCCAATCAGTTTTTGAAATTTCTGTAGGTTTCATACTTTTTGAAATATTTTGAAAAACTATAACATTTTACTAATTACCCTCTATACCTACTCCGAAGTTTGCAAACCGATCCATCTGAAATGTAGGTACCTTTAATTTTTGGTATTCATCAAATAGCAAAGCCAGTACCTATAGAAAATATGGGTATACTGGACAACCGTTCGAAACCCTCGGCGCGCTAGTCACACTCGCACTTGACGAATCTTGTTTTTTAGTGCTTAGACTAATCTAACTGTAAAAATAAGTAAAATTATTGAATAAACAATCCTACATTTTGTTTTATATTTTTTTAAAGCAAAGAGAAAGACAGGGAGAGTCTACAACTTTCCTACGGAAACAATCAACAATATTAAGTCTTGACGAGGAGTATCACTGGACGGGCCGATGAGCGCGGGAGAGGCAGGCCGGGCCTGGACGAGGACTCAGGACAGGGAGGAGTGGAGAGGGCTGGGGGAGGACTACGCACAGCGATAAACAAACTAGTGGGATAATAATTTAAGTAATGTTTGTAAGTATTGTTAGTTTGAACAAAGGGTTTTAATATTATTATATTTACCTCTGGAGCTGTGCGCCCAGGGGAAGCCCCCGGGCAGCGGGAACACCTGCGTGTGCGCAGCGCCCGGACGAACTGCAACAACACAACCAGGTGTAATGCCCGTTATACACGCGCGCGGGACCTTGCTCTGCAAATGTACCTACTCGTTTACTTAGTAACAAGCAAATAGTGCCTTCAAATAATTGGACAGTAATGTCCTTTTCTTAACCGAATTTCGGCCACGGCGGCCAACCTCAACGGAGTCATAGGGTACAAGTGTGTGCTCAAACATATGTACATATGTACTCTCTATTCCCATTCCAGATGAAGAATATTGTGCTTTCAGTTCTAGAAAGCAACTCATACATAATTGACCCTCTGCACCAGTAGTGGTTCAATGCACCAGTGGTTCAATGCTGTTAGCCATCCACTGCTTGATCACACGTAGCTTAGGAAGCTCTACCTACCTGCTAACCTCAATGAAATAAGATCTTCTTATGGCAAATATCGTTTATGGACTTTATAACAACACCCAAATCATCGATATTTTTTACGAATTCGAAAATGTTGGATCTTGAATGGATTCCACAAAAGCACATCCCACACATCACACTAGTCATACAACGCACAATGCGCAGCGCCAACAATGGCAGTAATAGAATAATACGACAATGCAATAATACGAATCATTTTACGCCAAATTATAGTTTTTACGAAATGATTGATAACGTTATTGATTTCAACGAAAAAACTTTATAAAAACTGTTATATGGGGGGAAGATCATTTCATTTTACAAATGTGAGAAATAGAAGCATCATCATTGTCCACAACTGGACAGTGGACATGTACACTTCCGATAATTATTATTTATTTATTTATTGATCACCAATACTCTACGCTAAAACTAGCTCAGAGTCATGCCAAAATAAGAAGGAGTAGGCAGCATGCAAAAAATTGTTATAAGCAAGTTTTATATAGATAAAACCTTAATAAAATAAAATACACGAAAAAATTATTGACGCTGTACGCGGCCATAACAAGGATCTGAGTAGCCTGGTCTGAGTACACTTAGGCAATAATAATTGTATTTGAATAATACATTAATAATTTTAAAATGAGTTAGAACAAGCAGAATTTAATCAGGAGGGAGGTAAGTTAATTCTAGAAATATAATAAAAATAATAATAACAAATCTAGATACATAGTTTATTAATATCACGCCAGCTCATACAAAACTTACATGTTTGAACTAAACGAACATCAGGTACATCGGCCCCTAAAACCAAACGGCCCAACCACAAAACCCACAATAGCCGGATTAATTATAATGGCAACATCCATTTTTTAATCATTACACATTATCAAGAATGTTTATGTTTGAGATTATGGCAACAATACAGTCTATTTGTGAGCCAATTGGGCGTGGAGGGAGACTTAGCTACATTGTTCTTTTATAGTTGTTACAATTGGCAACATCGTTTTGTGTTCTGTATGTTCAGTATGGGAGGTCTACTTTTTATTTCTTCAGAATTGTTTTTTTATTTATTTTCTGAAATAAAAAGAGCGCGGGATTTCATAGTTAGTACACTGCTCTTATAGGGCAAAAGGGATTCTTTAGCTTTAGATAAAGGTCACCAGAATAATGCTGAGCGCAAATTTATCAGCATTGTTCAAGCGACAGGTCGCGTCGCATCGCGTCGTTCTGATTTTGGTCTGAGAAGGCTTAGAAGCGGTTGGATTTCGTCAGTTTTTACTAAATCTTTCCCGTTTGTTCGGCACCTTCGAGATTTTCTGTGGAAGCTGTCAATACCTAATCCCATCCTATATCTTCTTTCCTTGTCCGCTAATCTGCAGCTCGAAGGTCCACTTGAGTTAGCCCTATCTCGCACAGGAGTCGAACTGGGGACGACTCGTCCCACCTGTGGACGTGCAACAAGCGAGCTGGTTCTGGAAGGCTAATGTCTATAGACCAACTGAGCTGGTACTGGATACTCACCGGGGTATAGATAAATGTTTAAAAGATGGCGTGATTGTGTTTTGTTTTTCATACAATGATTTAAGCTCACATGACGTCACAGACCCAGGGCTCCAGTTTACGAAAAACAGAAAGGGATCGCGCCAGCTTTTAAACATTTATCATAAGAACCACATCCATCAGTAGAGTCGACAACAACAAGCATCAGGCAATATGGATGGTTCATCATCATCATCAGTAGGTACTCACCGAGGTAGGGGTGGTGGCAGTGCGCCAGTAGGTGCTGCAGGTGCTGGTGCGGGGCGGGGAGGGGGCGGCTCGCGATGGGCTTCGCGATGGGCCACCCCCCGCCGCCGGGGAGGGGGGCGCGGTACTCTGCAGACAAACACCTTACATCAGGAACAATGCTCATACCTCACAGATAATAACACTACCTGTAACGCAGAGCCCAAAGTGGATCGATGTCGAGACAAGACTTCTCCAGTATCTCATAATCATTTGATATTCATCACAAAGTGTTCAGTAACTACGAGTCCTACAACAAGTTTTATTAAATAAATGTCAATATGTATACAATGTAGTAGAATCTACGTTTGAAGCCATATCCATTCATTTTTCTAATCTGATATATTATTATATGAAAACAAAATGACGATTAATTATCGTGATCTGCAATCGAACTCAACAACTAAAGATAAGACGCTATATTAATTCAGAAAGCGAGTGAAGAGAAGTGAAGTAAGTGGTTGCAACGTTAAACGTTTAGCAGTGATTAATGTGATTAGCGAACAATGCGGGCGTGCGGCTGACAGGAGGGTAACGGAACGTAGCGGCGCACCCTCGCGCGAGCGTTCCGCTGTAATGTACCGGTGCAAGACTCGTGTGCGAAACGGATCATAGCGGCGCACCCTCGCGCGAGCGTTCCGCTGTAATGTACCGGTGCAAGACTCGTTTGCGAAACGGAACGTAGCGGCGCACCCTCGCGCGAGCGTTCGGCTGTAATGTACCGGTGCAAGACTCGTTTGCGAAACGGAACGTAGCGGCGCACCCTCGCGCGAGCGTTCGGCTGTAATGTACCGGTGCAAGACTCGTTTGCGAAACGGAACGTAGCGGCGCACCCTCGCGCGAGCGTTCCGCTGTAATGTACCGGTGCAAGACTCGTTTGCGAAACGGAACGTAGCGGCGCACCCTCGCGCGAGCGTTCCGCCGTAATGTACCGGTGCAAGACTCGTTTGCGAACGGAACGTAGCGGCGCACCCTCGCGCGAGCGTTCCGCTGTAATGTACCGGTGCAAGACTCGTTTGCGAGCATTGAAGTCCGCGCCAGCACTAAGTCTTACGGCAAAAGCGGGAACTAAACAGCATAGATGGATAGTATACAATAACAATAGCATGGACAGCAGCGCCGCGACTGTCGGACTGCAGCGTGGCGCGGACGCAGTGGTGGCGCGGACGCAGTGGTGGCGCGGACGCAGTGGTGGCGCGGACGCAGTGGTGGCGCGGACGCAGCGGTGGCGCGGACGTACTGTATGGTCGAGCATTCGCCAGTAATGTAATGTAATGTAATGTAACTGCTGTCGTTGAATCGGTTGTTTTTACTGTTCTCAAACTCAATAATTTCCATAAACACAAAAGATGTGCCTACGCTTGGAAAAAGTCATAATCGCCAGGGTGACTCTACAAAAACGTGCCCGTGCGGGCTGGACGCGAATCAATGCTCGTTCTCGATCAGGTTTTGGCCGAAAATCTATGTTTTTGCTTAAAAAATTTCGCTGAGCTATGTCCTTTTTGTCGTGCTGCACACACACACACACCCTCACACACACAAACTTACCTACATTAAGTTACTTCTAAGTACTTACTTTTTTTTAGAAAATTTTCATTTGATTATTTAAACCTTTTGTGCTTATAAGTTTAAAATTGTATATACATATATGTAAATTGGATGTGTGTCCGTAATACCAAAATAAATTTTTATCTATCTATCAATGCAAACGGTCAGACGCACATTGTATAACGCTTCTTTATTGGGAGTCGTGTAAAAACAATAATTTTCACAATTTGCATTTGAACCGAATTGCGATGCTCGGTTCTCCTACCTCACTGATGTAATGCTCAAACCTGAATGTTACATTACAGGCGAATGCCTTTGGTGAGGAAGCGCCCTAAAGGGCAGCGGGTAATAGGCAGCGGGTAGTGTAGTGGGTGAAGACGTGGGTGACGAGGGCTAGTTTGAATACGGGTTTTTACTCAGAAAGTTTTGGGTCAATCTGTTTATGCGCAGGCGTGGCTCAGCCTGTGGGCACAGCTCTGGGAGATGTTGCTAATATGGGATATAAAGTATTAAACATGATAGTTAATCAATTAATTTTCTAAATAATTTATTGACTTTTAATGTCTGAAATTAAATATCTAATTCTTATTCGTTGTGTAATTTATGAATACACTACGAATATATAGACAAGGTATTCGAGATATCTAGGTACTTTTAAAAATAAAGATTAAGTAAGACTATTAGTCTGGCGATAATGAATCTTGTTCACAACATTGCCTACCTTCATCTTGAAGCAAAACTTTATTATAGTAATGATATCTATTATGGAACAACCAAAACCTTTTACTTTTAGAAACCTTTACTACAGTCTCGCTAACATCTTGGATCAGTACAGTCGACGAGCGCACAACTTGAAACCATAATCCAACGAATGCAAGTGCATAAGTCAATGCAAACAAACTCGCGGCCCGCACCACAATAAGCAAATATCAACAAATGAGTTGTAACTGCACCCCCTCTCCCCCGCCCCTCTCGAACCAACGTACCTATTGTGATCTCCGAGGGTGCGATCCTTTGATCGTCTTATGCCGATCTGATTTGGCTGAGTCTCCTCGCATGTGCTTTAGATGTTTGTTTAACTGGGTATCGATTGTGTTGTGTGAGATATTTAAACGATGAGGGAATGTTTGGTACTTGTGTTGCATGAGAGTAGTTGTTCTCATGCCAGTAACTACGACAGTAGATTACAATCCCGGAGTTCGATCGACAATACATGCACAGATTACTAAAACCCTGCCGGTCTATTCAGATGTGTTCGTGAGTGTACTCATGCATACTACTCGCCGCTCATTGGCTGCATTTTGATTACAAATAAAAACAAAAAGAAATGGACAACTGAGCAGCAAAACTACTATGAATGATACACTCACGAAAACATCGGACAGACCAGGAGCAGCTGACTGAAATTACATTTCAAGTACTGCGTTAGGATTGAAGTGCGACAGATAATGAAGCTAATGATGGCGAGACAAAGGTACTCGTACGCCTTCACTAGGCAACCGATTGTAACGATTATACTAATTATACTAAAAGTGTAATACATATATATAGAAATAACTACGGAAATATACCTAGGCTGAAAACGAGTGAAGGGGAGGAAATTAAATCACAGATTTTAATACAACAAGCCAACAAGACATCGTCATCTATCAACACAAATAACTATACCTGTACATTTAATCGTATTCATTTTTAACCATGTAACCATTGTTTTTGTTCCAATTTCTTTATTTATATACATATTTTCATGATTCTTTAATTAAAATAGTAAGTAACAAACAAAAAATAAATCTCTATTTTAGCGCAGGGTCTGGTCTGGACGCAGAGCTAGACTTTAATGGGCCAGCTTTGTTTGGTCACCCGATACCTACATGTTACTGTTTTTGATTTCCTTTTTATGCGTTTTATACTTTGTTCATAATAAATCTTGTTTTAATAGTTTATGTTGTACTCTCTCCACAGCACAACACTGTATGAGTTCCGGACGACTCTCAGAGCCCCTCCAAGGGATCGTTTAAACCGTTAATTGGCCCGAACTTTGCGCCGCAGCCCTAAAATTAATATAAAATAATTAAAATAACACCCCCATACGTTTGAACGTTCGAGAAGGGAGGAAGTTTTCCGTCGCAACGCCTCCCTGCCCTTAATCACTCGCCGCACCTTGAGGGAGGCCGAGGGCGAGCGCTTCTCATGGAAATTATGAGGGATTTTGTGTTTTTTTCTGAGATTTACTTCTTATGGTGGATGATGTGGTTTATTGTTGGAAATAATTAGATTTGCCTTCCGATATTATCATACATTTAACGCCCACCAAGGCTTTATGTTTATTGATTGATTTCTTTTTATTTAGCAATATGTGACTGGTTTGTCACTTTTATGCCAGTGTCCAGTTCATGGAAATTTCATAGTCATGGAATGGAGGCGGATTTCAATAATAATATGAGCGTAAAGTTATAAAAGCACCTGTGATTTTACCTCAAAAACAAATAAGTATAATTATCATTAAATTCAGAGAGAAAAAAAAATAACACATCACTAATAAAAATGATAAACAATTTAAGGCTAAACTTAGTAATTAGATAAAGCAGATATTTACAATCTTATCTTATTTACATCAATAAATACTCACAGAAGAAATATAATTGGAGGAGATCACGTAAGGGAAAGTAAACATTTCATGGATACAGGACGCGGCAAATCGAGAGGGAGTAACTCATATACCTCAGAGAATATTGAAGATTGTGTCAGTTAAAAATATGTGATCCACGTTTCCTTCATCTAATCCAGATTCACACATTGAGTTTGTTCAGGAAAACAGCAGTACAAGAATGACCAAGACGAAGCAACGCAGAGAGTGGATTAGTCCACAAGTGGGCTTCATCACAAACGTAGACGACGCTCTGTCATGTGTGACATGTGAGTGCGTTATAAGGTTTGCTACTGTAGTTTCTTTTATATCATTACAAAAACAATTACAATATACAATAATGTAGTTGATAACACACAAATGTAATTGCTCTTGAAAACCGACGATGGTAAGATAATGCAAATTTTATTCGTCAAAGCCAAAAATAGATACAAAAATTCAACTTTAAGTTTATTTTAATTTAGGTTGATGTACCATCCGTCCATTCCCAATATTATTGTCGATACGTCACGTTACTCCTCCTCCATCCATCCCGTCTACTTGTTATATATAATTATATTGTACACAATACAATAATCTGAGAGTCCCGCGTTAGCCACAGTCAGCTGCATTTAAACTCTCATAACAAAACGATTAAAAGACGCGCGATATTAAACACTTGAGAAAACAGACCGGAAAAAAACACAAAGGCAATAAAAATTGGCTTATTTTAAATACTCCATCTCTTTTACACACTATGAGAATAAAAGGGACAAGGAACTAATCCTCAAACATAATAAAAAGATAGTTTTCATCCGCGCACAATGGGATCAGTTTTTATCATTTCGTGAGTTATGCATCTTTTGTGTTTGGCGGACGATTACGATATTAATGTTATTGTTGGTTTGATGAACTGTTTATTGGCAACGCAACGACTGATGTATGACTAGTGGCACACCCCGGGTTCTGTCAATAGCAGACATCGGGGAGATTCCAAGTTTGATGAACTGTTTATTGGCAACGCAACGACTGATGTATGACTAGTGGCACGCCCCGGGTTCTGTCAATAGCAGACATCGGGGAGATTCCAAGTTTGATGAACTGTTTATTGGCAACGCAACGACTGATGTATGACTAGTGGCACACCCCGGGTTCTGTCAATAGCAGACATCGGGGAGATTCCAAGTTTGATGAACTGTTTATTGGCAACGCAACGACTGATGTATGACTAGTGCCACGCCCAGGGTTCTGTCAATAGCAGACATCGGGGAGATTCCAAGTTTGATGAACTGTTTATTGGCAACGCAACGACTGATGTATGACTAGTGGCACACCCCGGGTTCTGTCAATAGCAGACATCGGGGAGATTCCAAGTTTGATGAACTGTTTATTGGCAACGCAACGACTGATGTATGACTAGTGGCACACCCCGGGTTCTGTCAATAGCAGACATCGGGGAGATTCCAAGTTTGATGAACTTTTCATTGGCAACGCAACGACTGATGTATGACTAGTGGCACGCCCAGGGTTCTGTCAATAGCAGACATCGGGGAGATTCCAAGTTTGATGAACTGTTTATTGGCAACGCAACGACTGATGTATGACTAGTGGCACACCCCGGGTTCTGTCAATAGCAGACATCGGGGAGATTCCAAGTTTGATGAACTGTTTATTGGCAACGCAACGACTGATGTATGACTAGTGGCACACCCCGGGTTCTGTCAATAGCAGACATCGGGGAGATTCCAAGTTTGATGAACTGTTTATTGGCAACGCAACGACTGATGTATGACTAGTGGCACACCCCGGGTTCTGTCAATAGCAGACATCGGGGAGATTCCAAGTTTGATGAACTTTTCATTGGCAACGCAACGACTGATGTATGACTAGTGGCACACCCCGGGTTCTGTCAATAGCAGACATCGGGGAGATTCCAAGTTTGATGAACTTTTCATTGGCAACGCAACGACTGATGTATGACTAGTGGCACGCCCAGGGTTCTGTCAATAGCAGACATCGGGGAGATTCCAAGTTTGATGAACTGTTTATTGGCAACGCAACGACTGATGTATGACTAGTGGCACGCCCCGGGTTCTGTCAATAGCAGACATCGGGGAGATTCCAAGTTTTACAATAAATAATTCGAATAGGTAGGTAATGAAAAAAGATCTCAAAAATACAATAGGACTGTTACACTTAACACTTAAAGTGTAGATACTACACTAGGTAAAACTTCTAACAATACTCGAGGTATAAAAATGTTTTAAATAGTATTGAAATATTTTAATGAAGACTAATATTAAGGATGCAAATACATAAGCTCGGTAGGTCCCTAATAATTAGATACATCATCATCATCAGCCCACACACGTCCACTGCTGGACACAGGCCTTCATACGACGACGCCACAGATAGCAGTCTGGAGCCGCGTCCATCCATCGACTCCCTGCGACCGCTACAATGTCGTCGGTCCATCGAGTGGAAGGTCTTCCCACACTCCGTTTCGCATTGCATCGCGGTCACTCGAGAACCTTTACTCCCCAACGGTTATCGGTTCTGCGAGCTATATGGCCTGCCCATCGCCACATTAGCCTGCTAACTCAGAGAGCTATGTCAGTTAATTTGGTTCTTCTACGGATTTCCGAATTCCGGATCCTATCGCGTAGAGAAACTCCGAGCATAGCTCGCTCCATAGCTCACTGAGTGACTCTGAGCCTAAGCACGAGGCCTCCAGTCAGCGACCACGTCTCGGACACGTAACACATGGGTTAGACTGTCGTGTTGAGGCTCCGCGGTACCTGCGACGAGAAGACGTTGCGCAGTTTCCCGAACGCTGCCCGTCTGAGTATAACTAGTGACGCCTTTCACATATCTATTTGTCTAGGAGTCATTTAGGATTCCAAATCTTAGATAATTGTTTGCTACTGTTTCATATTGCTACACCATCCCTTCTCTAACAATGAATGGACCTCTCATAAAAAGAACATAACAATAAAACATCAATAACTATAACCTAATAACGTATAACAGTTACTTTTAATTAACCTGTTATTCGTTAACGATTGAGCGCGATCGCAGCTGGCGGCATTCGCGCCAATTTTTACGCGGGAAAGTGTGAAAATAATTGATTCGAGGGGACCGAAGTTATTGGATATCCAGTCGCGGCTTTTTAATCATCTTGCGGAGCTTTCAGGGAGAATGGAAACCCGATGGAATCTCATTTACAGGGTAACTTCTCTACTTACTATATTCAATCAATAATTTAATTTACTTCTACTAATTTATTGTTAGACATTTAAATCTGAAGACTTACGAGTACATACGATTTATAATTAAAATAGATTACCTATTAATTGATACTGTGATCACTTACTTAGAACACAGAGGGCAGCATTCTTGATTGCCTAATTATAGATTTATCTTCATTAGAAAATCTATTTCTCGCTTATCTGAGAAGGTACCCATTATTTTTGTGTTTTATTTTGATCTCCGTTTCTTCTCAACGGCAGATCAGATAAGCCATAAGCCGTACCAAGTTGTTGGCAAACGCAGTGTTTTTCCAACGACTGTGCGCTTTTCCAAAGCAAAAAGGAACAGTAAAGCGTTGTTCTAATTGGCTAACGACCGTGCGACCAAACGATGCGCCGATTAGCCAATTAGGACGCCGCCTAAGAAAAAAGTCTAAACGTCACCGGAATCGAAGTCCCGCCCGAGCGTGAACTAGTGGTCTACAAACGCCTATTTAAATGCAATATGGCGGCCTCCGAACTCCAAATAAGCATGAAAACGTTCCCAACTGAAACCTCAGCCGAAAAACGACATAACCCCAAAATTGCAAATTCTAAACACACGGCGTTAACTCGCGACCGCATTGGCTCGTTTAAATTCAGAACGCGTGCGGTCGTGTTAACGTCGGCTCACTTCGGATTCCGAACGATATGGTGCAAGTAGTGTAATGTAGTACAGGTGTCGTGTAGCGAGTTTAGTTTGATGATTATGTTCGGAACGGTACAACTGTTACTGCTGTACGATATATGAAGTTCAGACAAGGCTACACCTATGGAAAGCGCAGGCATATGAAGTTCAAACAAGGCTACGCCTATGGAAGGCGCAGGCATATACATTTTATACTTCACTAGAGTCTGTCCGCGGCTTTACTCACGCGGTATCACAATAATACACAACCTACAGCAGAAATAATGTTGAATAGTGAAATAATTATCAGAATCGGACCCGTAGGTACTTCTGGAGATTACCTCTCTTACCTTACAACACAACTTACAAACGTCTTACCTTACAACACAACTTACAAACGTCTTACCTTACAACACAACTTACAAACGTCTTACCTTACTACACAACTTACAAACGTCTTACCTTACTACACAACTTACAAACGTCTTACCTTACAACACAATTTACAAACGTCGTACCTTACTACACAACTTACAAACGTCTTACCTTACAACACAACTTACAAACGTCGTACCTTACTACACAACTTACAAACGTCTTACCTTACAACACAACTTACAAACATTGTACCTTACTACACAACTTACAAACGTCTTACCTTACAACACAACTTACAAACGTCTTACCTTACTACACAACTTACAAACGTCTTACCTTACAACACAACTTACAAACGTCTTATCTTACAACACAACTTACAAACGTCATTCAGAGCTTTTGTTTCGAGAACCTTTGTTGGTTCCTAACAAAAACACATCTCACTGTCTTGTTTAGGTTTGTTCTCGTAATGGTTCTGTATAAGAACCCACCAACACGATGATAACCTCATGAAAGGACGAACGAAATCTATGCCGAAGTAAATGAATGACCGCAGCGCAGCACATAATGCCGGCGGCGGCTGCACCTGCGCGTGTACTAGGTAGGTACATAATAATGCCACAGCAGCCGCCTCGCCGCCGCAGCATTGTGTGTGTGATTACTGTTCACTGTGCTGACACGGCCGTGCTGGACCATTCACTGGCCTCGTGTCTAGCGCGGTAATAGTCCATGTTATAGACACAAATTCATTTATCTTGCAGGTACGTCTACCAGCATCGATGCATGCGCTGCAAGCGATGACTTTTACTGAGTGACTTGTTCAAACTTGCTCGGATTGGCTAGGTACAATCTGAATATCTAGGCGCAGAAAAAGAACCAATCAGTGGCGAACATAATATTCTGAACGATTCACTCAGCGATTCGTAAAGTGCTGATTATCTGCTCTACGTTCTTGCAGAATAAGGCAAAATTTGTATGGTACATAGTAAATTATAAACACATGGTTCTCAGTACTTTTGGCAACGCAAAAAGTGTTACAAAAATTTACTACTTGAAACAAAAAACTGTGCGAATTCATGAAAAATCCCGTGCCTCGGCCACAGCAGCCCTTCTGAGGCAGAGTATCCATCACGGGCACCTGTTCCGACCGTTCCGGCTCCAACTCGCTCCAAACGATAATCGAATAGAAATTTAACGGAACCATTCCCTCCGAGAATATCTGACTTTATGACTTTCGCGTAAAAAAGCACCCGCCAAATCTGAGCAATATAAACTTGGGCAGGAATAACTTTGCGGTGGGAGACACGATCTTGCAACGTAAGATGAAGGTGTAAGGTTCAGTTTTCCGTGAGCGAGGTGGGCACAATTGGCGAACGTTGTCGTAGTCGATCGAAATTCGAATATTATTTCAATATGGCGCCCAATGACATGTTAATATGGGATTTGGTGCGATATGCATAATTTTATAACGGACATTTTCCAGAATTGGACTTATACGGTTTTCTTATTCGATCTGGATGTGAATGGCTTTCGATTTGATCTTTATAAAATGTTCGTGGCCTTTCGTTGCATTTTGGTTTAAAATCTTTGAACCTTCCTAACGAAACGTTTTTGCCAGTCATTTGTTAAACTTTTCGCTTTGCTTTGGGCAAAACAAATCCCTAAGCCGCGGCTCTGAAGCCGTACTCACTTTAATTGAAATTAACTACGACTGAACTTACCTATACAATATTTGTACTTAAAATATAAAAGCATTTTTAAACAAAATCTGAAACGCACTATTATTTCGCCTTTCCTACCTGTCTTATAAAACTTAATATCAAGAATTTAGAAAAATCACTTGTGTGGTACTTAAGTGATGTCATGTCAACCACATTAAGTATATTAATAACGGAAAACTACAAAAATAACGTAACAATAAAACCGTTATTCTATTAACGTTACGTTACAATCTTTCCTTACATCTTAATTTACTGAAGTCACAACATGGCGCCGACTTTTTCAATAAAAGCGGTAACATCTGGACCGACACTTAAGCGCGGGGGCGGGAGCGAGACCACTATACGAAGTCTTAACGGGAAAGAACGAAATGGGTAGAGAGGGGTCGGCGTAGAAATTAATATGTCCTTTTCTTACCGTTTTCGGACCCAAGTCGCTATATTATTATATTATTGATGTGTCCGAGCTATTACGGAGAGATGCGGAGGACAATAACTGGTAATTACTTATAGCTGCCGGGACAATGCGCTGGTGCCGTAGGGGAGGCTCTCGTATTAACACGTAGGTACAAACACAAAGGTTTCATTATGCATGTTAGCTGGTTAACTTCGAACTTTGTATGTATTGGAAGGGCACCACCGTACTTAACCCTAAGCGGGCATTCATAACGAACTCTTCAAACTACGATATTTTTAAAGTAAACAAAATGTTATCTCTTTTTTAATTGGGGAGTTATTCCTAATTCAAGTTTATAATTAGCAAATGTTTGTTACAAATAAATACTGAACACACCACCATTTAACACAATCTTCTAAACACCCTTGCTAGGTGATCAAGCGAAGCCGTGACGACGGCGCCGCGGGTCGTCAGCCGTGGTATTTACAGAAGCCAAGTCACACTGAAAGAAAATCATTTTCTATAATTGTACCTATTTCTTCAAGATCAACTCGGAGCTTACGTGTCGACAACTACCTGCTGTGACTAATATTATACTAATTTTAGCCATCGATTTTAAAAAAGTAATTTTTAATTTTTTATCTAATCGTAAAAATTAGAAATATGTCTGTTTTTCATTGTCACTCACAATACCGCAGTACGTAGTGGTAGTAGGTAAATGCCATAAATAACACATTAGATTAATTCGTCTGTAATGTCACTATTCTACCTTTAGAGCCAACCCGAAGCAACCTTCCCGAAGCTCAAACCGAAACTGAAATGGATAGCAGCAGTACATAAGCTTTACTGCCCCAACACAGTATTTTCAAAAAGCTCTACTTCAACATTGTATTTAGAATAAAACCATACTTTATCAATAACGTTTATTTCTATAAGTTTAGGTACAAAATAAGCACTTAGGCTAAATCTAAAAAAATATATTTTTAAATAGGAAAGTGATAGATACCTATTGTAATCAATTGACTGTCAATCGATTATCTTTAATACGCAGAAAATATCATATATATTCATATTTATAATAACCAATCATGTCATTTATATAAACACTAGCTGCAGCCCGCGGCTTCGCTCGCTTTTTTCCGGAATAAAAGGTAGCCTATGTCAGGCCCCGGGATACCATGTACCTTGCTGCCAAATTTCACCGAGATCCGTTCAGCCGTTTTTGAGTTATAAATAGTGTAACTAACACGACTTTCTTTTATATACGAGTACATATATAGATATATAATATATAATAACATTTTTTCAACACAAGTTTTAGATAAAACATAATAATGGACGTCTAACTTCAAATAACACCAAATAATTCGCTATCGTTACAATTACAAAATGGCACCTCGATTGAGTAAGTGAACCTTCCATGAGCCATCCCTTTTGTTTCGTAAGGTCTAAGGCCCGTGTTATGAAAGCTTGCTCAGTCATAGATCTATGCTGGGGTGACGTTTATACCATAGAAAAGCGTTTCTCAAGCATGTCGATGATCAGTCAAGCAAGCTTTCATAATACGGGCCTAAGACTACTACGCATAGAAAGAGAGTCAATCGAGGTGCCATTTTGTAATTGTAACGATAGCGAATTATTTGGTGTTATTTGCAGTTAGAATACGTTACGTTGCTACGAGCAGATACCGGTATATAAACTAAAACAACACAACTGATAAAAACATTCATTTGTCAAGTTTGAAAAGTCCAAACATTTCCTTTAAAATTTTCTTTCTAATGGATAAATAAAATGTTTGAAAATTAAAAATACATTTAGGTCTGTGAAGAAACCGACCAGGATTTTTAGTTAAGTATTATATATATATCTATGATATTGCAAAGAAATCGCGTAATATCTGTAAAAGTCTGACTCTAATCGGTTTCTCGGAAATTTTGTTAGTACATAATCTAAATACGAAAATTTCAGCCACAATCGCAAGTTATTATGATTTATACACCTGCTTCGATCAATGATATAATTGATCGAAGTACACCTGTTTTCAAAAAAACAAAAAACGGTTTGTCCTATTAATTGTCTAATCTTGCGGGGCCACAACATTAAGATTTGCCCCTGTACATTTATAAGTAGTCTAATGAAATGACTTTTAAAATTGAAAAAGGCGTATTTACGGGGAGCCCCCTACCCCCTACCCCCTACCTACCCCCTCTCCGCCAAATGTTTAACTTACTACGGCAGTATTAACCCGAAGCTAGGAAAACAATCGTATAATAATAAACGGGCAATACCAATTGCATCTCAGATTCTCAGATGATAATTGATCTGCAATTCGTGATCGACCTTGGCCCTAAACCACTAAATTAATCGCTTCACCATAACAATGGTATTGTCTCAGAATGACACATTTGACATTTTACCTTTGATGAAAGAAAATATATATGGAAAGATGGAGGGACACGTGACGCGTGTCAAAAGTGTCAAGTTTAAAACCATTCTATCAATTTCTCGGTGCAAATAGCACCGCACGCACTATCTAGAGTTTAATTTATCTATGGACAATTCTGCAACGATACCATTGTCATAGTAAAGCGATTTTGTAGCAGAATTCGGCCCCTTGTGCAAGGAAAGCGAATAAGTTGGATTTCAAGTCGACCGGATAAAGACAAAGCTCACGACGAACAGAGATCAGGTCACAATTACTATTTATTTGTCATCTCGAGATCGATTCAGATATATTCGTGAGACCACACATAATATTTTCGCTGCTCTTCGGTTCATTCACGTAATTAATATGCAGCGAATGAGCGGCGTAAATAGTACGCACACAAACATTTCTGAAGCGACCGGTTGTATACTCCCATAACATAATCCCACTATACTTTGAAGGTAAATAGTGCTATGTGAAGTATCCAGCATTGTTTATTTATTTATCTAAAAATGTAGAGTAGAATATTGAATGCTTTTTGGACACACCAGATCTCTAGGTTTGCACGGATCGTTAGGAGGTAGTCTCTACTCACCGTTAACACCAGGCCGGGGCTCTTCCCGGTCCCCGAGACCTCTGTCCCCGAGGCCCCCGAGACCCCGGTCTCCCAGAATAGCGCTCACACTGAACTTCAGCAGTGGTTTCTTTTGCTCCAACTCCTCACATCGCACCATCTCCTCAGTACTGTACTTATTCGTCAGATCCTCGTCAGAGTTCTCATGGTAATTCAAATTAAACCTCTTTTCTAGTTCTTCTAGGCGTCGTATACCGGACTTTTTGCACGTGAAAGGAGGGCAATCGCCGCTGCCACATGATTGGCAGCGGCGGTTCAAATTTGGAATGTTTAGGACTTCCTTTTCGTCACGTTGGTAATATTCGTTGTAGTATTCGTTTTTAACGGGGTAGGTTTCTTCATCGTCTCTACTTTTGGATTCTTCGTCTTCTATTGATTCTTCTTGCTTATCTTCTTCGTCTTTAGTCTCGTCAATGTCGGGACTGTTATCCCTCGATCGTTCGTAGCTCTGTCTATGTAGCACATAGTTCTCTATCTGCTGGTTGAGGTACTGGTGGTGAAGCTCGGCCGTCTTCTGCTGATGCAGGATGTTATCAACGAGGAACGGTGACGTCATGTTGAAACCCTGGTTCTTATTGTATAAGTTCTGAATTGTCTTCAACATAATGTTGTGATCGAGTTTATCAAACGGATTTAACTTTAATGGTCCATGTTTTAGATCCGTTGGGTACATTATATGGTCATTATTGGAATAAATACGCTATATTTTTTTTAAACTAGTAACTAACGTTATTGGTAACGGTTATTGATCATTACAAATATAGTTATATCTATGCACTACACTAAAACTAATAATTTTTAAATAATTAGAACCAATGTAAATTTTTCGAACAGTAAACGAACGCGTAGAGTCGACACACTTGCGTCGCTCGCGACGGCCGGACCGCGACTGGATGAAACAGGGAGTGGTTTATTCTTAGGGGCGGATCGCGCGGCTTTTTACGCGCGCTTTTGTTCCTCGCCCAATCAGTAAAGACCTGCCTCGTGCTTTGCGCGCGAACATTTGTCGAACAAACCGACAGTGGTGCTATACACTTAGAGCTCTTGTTATGCTGGTCGCTTTAACCACTTACAGAACCTAATACTATGATTGTTTCAGAGCAATTTAAGATTTATTCTGTAGGTTTAAGCTCTATTTTGTGTTTTCAGATGGTGAAGCTAAGTTGGTCGTCTGAAGGGAGTGTGTGTATTATTCATAGGTTGAGAGTAAAAAGGATGTATATCTGTTTTTTTATTATATTTATTGACTTGAGACGGCTTAGCCCGGTTAGCCCGGGGCGCTCTAATAATGGATGTGAAAATTCAATTTATAAACAAAGAGGTTTGACAATAATACGTTTTATAAACGAGTTTTTCGATTATTCGAAGCAATCTGTCGGTTTCGCAGACATTGTTCATTTCACAGATAAGCAACGAAATATTATTTAAGATTAAATTCAATAACCCTTACTCCTACAACAGTACTAGTACAATGTAAATGACATCCAAATCTATTTTGACCTTCGAATGTAAACAGAAGCGATCAGTCTTTTACTTTGACAACGTTCCATCCGATTCTAAGAATGCGCGGATTGTATTTGATATTTATTTATTAAATTAAACTAAAAAATAATAATTTTCATTTATTTTATTAGATAATTATCACATAAAATAAAATTTTGATTTGATTGTATGATAAATGTCACGTACAATAATTACTTTGATAAGGTTCTAATTACATAACTTCTAACAATAAACAGGACAATACCACCCAAGTACCTACTCGGAAAATAAGTAAATGTTTCTGATTCGTATTCGTGCAGAAACAACTTTTATGTCGCTTGCATAAGATTAGCGTTTGCTTGAAAACTAATAAAAAACTACGATTTCCGCTTTCCGAGTAGATCCCTACATTTAGATATAAATAGTTTTATTATTTTCATAATTCAACATTACAGCTACAGCTACAGAGAACCATAAGAAGTAACTACCTGTAATGTATATTTATTATGAACTTACTACTATATCTACTAACACAAATCTAAATAAACTAAAAAACACATATAAATAAACTTGAAAGTACAAAATAAAAACTAAAGACAACACAGAAACAACATTCAACACAAACTCAAACAACAACAATAATGAAACACACACAAACAAGAAAGAAGTGTACAGAAGTCTCTCGTCGGTGTGGACGGCTCAGGTGTCGTCGGGAGAACTCAAACGATACCTAAGCCATCGAAATCGTACAATGTCAGGAACTTAGGCGCCTACGTCGTAGCAGCCACCTGCGCCGTAGAGTCTACGGCGTAGCAGCCGCCTACGCGGCACAGTTACGGCGTAACAACCGCCTACGCCGTAGAGCTGTCCGCGTAGCTTTAAAGTTAGTGTTTTATTTTATGTAATATACTGATCAGCAGACATATGTACGCCCACTGCTGAACACGCCTCGCGGCTTGATGAGCGCAGTGGAGGTGTTAGAAGTACACCTACGGAAGCTGCTGCCCTTCCTGTGTTAGATTCCCTTCCCTTAGCTGGCTCCTACGACACCCACGAACTGACTTGTAGGTGTCTCTGGAATCCATACAGTCTGTACTCTTTCTTACAGCAGTACCTACTTACCTATTAAAGACTCACCTATACACTAACCAAACTAGATGTAGATTGTTTGTAAACAAACTACGATACAAATAAATAAAAATCTGCTTGGCGTCGAGTTTCTGATATAATTGTAAGCAATATTTATTGAAGGAAGGATCTGAAATCTACAAGTAGATAATGTAAATTGCGTATACAAGACGCGGCAGCGGAGTGTGTCTTAGATTAAGTATGGGCGTTTTGCTTACAAACATTCTACATCGAGTTTGGCTAGTATATGTATAGGTACTTAGATTCTAATCTCTACATTCAATACCTAATAAAATAAATTATTTGTTAAAACCAACAATCTCTCCTTTTATGTTAAGTAATCCTCGACAGTATTCATAACATGGTCTCTGCTCACACGGTCTACCAGATAACTACAATTATCGCAAACAAACTTAATACAATAATCGAAATATGAACGAAGCAAATAATCCGAAACGAAACGTCAGAAACAAGGACTGGCCGAAAAGAAAAGAATCACACCGCGAGTCAAAGAAAAAAGTGTTCCAAATTTAAAATTAGCCACACCCCCGTTTTGTTATTGGTTGGTGCTTTTATTTCAAAATGGCGTATCTTATAAACTACATCCAATATATTTTAAGTTGTCTTTTTGAGATAATAGAGTTCATTTTATCCCGAGTTTGTTTAAATATAAAATGCGGAGAGGATAAACATTATTATTTTGTTAGCAATATGAATTTGATTCCCTTGTTCTCTGTATTCGATGGACGTTTATTATTAAATGGTTTAGAAAATTTGATTTCAACTTTGATTAGGTAATAATAATACTTAGCTGGGATTGTTACCCGAATGTGTAGGCATAGATAGGTAAGGATGGTGGTCACTGGTCAGCTTCGTAGGTCCTCACATGACTGTAATTACAGTAGATTACATATTTGGGTACCTCTAAGTAGGCACGTTTAGTCCTCGAGCGAAACCCAATCACCTATAGGTACATGCGAGCGCAGAGTGGGTGCGTGGAATACTGGCAACTTACTAAAAACAAAATGTACTTACCTACGTCTTCGAACGTACAATTGTTTTTGTAAGCTGCAAAATCTGCCAGACTGTCTAGTACAAGTCGCTAGCATACATTTTAGCCATAACAAGTGACTAGCCTTTGTGCTACTAAGCAGGTTCCTACTAAAACATAAGAATTCAATTTTAGAATGATAAATGAAGATGTTTACTATCACAACCATTATTTTGTACTGCCCTAAAAAACAACATTGGTCACTTATTTGTAGGTAGTAAGTGACCATAAATAACTATTGATGGGTATTTATTGCCTTTTATTGTAATAATAAGAGAGTCTAATAGCGCAAGTTTAAAAATCTTTTAACCCTAAATCCCCGCGGCTGCGATCCGACACGCACGATGCACGCATATCATCCACGATGGGGGAAAGGGTTGGATGGATGTCAAAACAAAATTAATATTCTTTCAAATGTATTGTGGTGACGAGTTTCAAGGGCTTGTTATTTTATTTTAGCTTTAGTAGGGCACTGACTCGAATGATTGCAGCTGATCGTTATTACAAAAAAAATGTATAACGAGTGGGATCTAACTTAGGTAGGTAACTAGTTTAGTAGGACACTGACTCTAATGAATGCAGCTGACCATTGTTACAATAAAATGTATAACGAGTGGGGTCAGGTCCTAGGCAGGTAAGTAATACCTATATTTAGCTTTTGTTCCGAAAACAATAAAGTTAAAAAAGCAGAGAGCTAGGTAACCTTACTTTTAGTTTTGAGTAAAATTCTTACATAATAGCAGGACACGGCCACTGCGGCATAGTAGCAGGACACGGCCACTGCGGCATAGTAGCAGGACACGGCCACTGCGGCATAGTAGCCGCGCCCTCATTTATGTCTAATCAAGTTATTTTACACATTTTTTAAGAAAACGCTTCATTAGGGCCATGGAACCCATTTCATGACCTAACATAAGGTTGAATACAATAATGAATTGTCATCAGACTCCCCTCTCGCTCTCGGTAGAATACAAAGCGTGTCCACGGCCACCATCGAGTACAATGGCAGCCAATAAAATTAGAAACTAATAAAATGCAGCCACCGCCTGACATTGACAGTTGACACATTTCGCATTTGGCGGGAACGGCAGGACGCACGTGCCGCCATCTTTGTGCGATTCGTCGCACAGACTTTGTTTTGTCATAAATTAATTTGGAATTATTTATCGTTTTATTCCGTTTTCGGTTAATGTGCGATGCTACGGTACGGTACGGTTTGTGTTGAATGTGTCACGGAGGATTTTAAATGGGTTAAAGTGGAACTGGATTTGAATATTGGTGTGAATGAAAACTAATTTAGGGTTAATTTAATACGGATTAGGAAGGTTATGCCAAGAAGACGCCCATATTTATCATTCTCCTTCGAAAACTGCAGCTAAATAATCTCAGACCTCAGTGGCGGCGGCGCGGCGGGCGAAGGTCCGCCTGCGACGCAGGAGGCTTCAGGTTCGATTCCCGCCTCGGTATGAATATTTGTACGATCTGCAGATATTTGTTCCGGCTGTGTTCAACGTTTCATAAAATGTGTAAATCTATTTAATGTAGGTAGGTAGGTACCTATTGTATTATGTGTACCTACTGGATATGCTACCCTGTAATATTTTTGTTAGCGGTTGATACTGATTAACTTAAGATGGGAGTTATGGCTGGTGTATGGCCCAACGGCCTTGAGAACACAGAATCCCAAAATCAAAGCCAACACGCACACACAACTTTGTCACATTTTATTTGACTTTTGAGATATAGTTTCTAACGCCAAAATTAAGGCGTAGATACCCATATGATTTTTCAGCTTTGGATTGCTAGGTGACACCCTAATATGACTGGACTAATAAGCAACCTTCTAAACAATAAAGTTTTATTTATTTATTATTCTTGTAAGTCTAAGCTCACACACGCACACCAAACCCACCCCAGAGCGCGGCGCGGGGCGGGGCGACAGCGCAACATTTCGCTCGGTGTCGCGCGTCTCATTCCATTCCGCAGGGCATACCTATTGCATGACCTACTCACCATACTGTATACTTACTACTCACCATACTGTATACTTACTACTCACCATACTGTATACTTACTACTTACCATACTGTATACTTACTACTCACCATACTGTATACTTACTACTCACCATACTGTATACTTACTACTCACCATACTGTATACTTACTACTCACCATACTGTATACTTACTACTCACCATACTGTATACTTACTACTCACCATACTGTATACTTACTACTCACCATACTGTATACTTACTACTCACCATACTGTATACTTACTACTCACCATACTGTATACTTACTACTCACCATACTGTATACTTACTACTCACCATACTGTATACTTACTTACTCAAATAGTATTTCGCTGTCGGTCTGGGTAGCGAATACCGCCTGTCAGAACTGAACAGGTATTTAATCCTCACCTCAAACCTTGCTGTTCCCTAATTTTGTAGGTATGTACTATTCTAATGTGGAATAAGGTGCAGTAAAAAATAAAAAGAACTTTTAATTGAAACAAGCACATTTATTTGATATTAAATTAAAATCGTGATAAAGCAAATATAGAAAAACATATTATTCACAGCAGGTTGTATGTTGTGTACGTAACGAAACGAACCTACGGATCCCAGCTCGGTCGCGTCAACGTGTCGCAGTCATAATGTACATCTAGACGTTTTGGAAAACGTCCGCTTTGGCCTATTTATCATCAAAATACGTTAGGAACAGAAGCAGAAACAAAGATGTTTCGAATTATATTGTTTTCAGTTTTTCTTGTGCATGAATTGAATTCAATGATTAAGATAACAATTAGAAATTGTATTTTTATATTACGTATAGGCCTTATCCTTTTTATCGATTATATTTTTAGTATATTTTTAACTTACTTTGCACAAATCTGGATATTATAAGACTAATTATTATTTATTGTACAATGATTTTTGTTTTAAAAACCAATACTCTGCTGTCAACAATGATTTGGAGATGAAAATAAATTACAAAAAACTTTAGTTGCCAAAGTTGCGAAAATTCAACATCTATCTACATCTACCCGCAAAATTGATTAGCATTAAATAATGTTAGAAGCCGACCGACGTTAACAAATACTTAACTAAAGACAAATAATACATACAAAGAGAAGAATCTTGAGATCGAACTAAACTAAACTACATAATAATATGTCGGACTTTGTCCAACGAAATTATGAATACGATAATATACCTTATGCATTAACATTCAAGACTTATTTAAGCCCAAAGCACATTTTTATTTCATTCATTGTTACAACTTATCAAAGATTTTTAGAACCTATTTAATTAAACAATCAAAAACAATATTAGTAAGAAATGACAGTCAAGTCGAATTAAGTGAAAACACAAAATAAACTGAGCGATTAGTTAACCGTAACCGATCGTTTACTTTTCCGTCAATTAGAGTTTGAGTACCTACTCATACAATAACGCAGTTATTACAAAAAAGGTAAATGAACATAAAACTATTTGGTAATTTAATATTATAACTTTACTGTATTCAGTGTAAAAACGGTTTATTTTATAATAACAGAAATCTGGCAAGAATTAATAACGATAAGCAATCATGACTTACATACAGATTAATTCTTTAACTAAAACTAAGTAAATTACAAGTAATGCACACAAATAGAAATATATTTTCAGAGATATTTGTATTGTTATGGGGTAACTTAACAACTAATAATCTAAGTATGACTCGAGAAATCAGCTGATTTAATGTCTAAATAACTTAACAAAAATAACTCATAATGTATCTGACCTCAAGATTGTATGAGACATTTTGAAAAACGCCTGGTTTTCTAACTTGACATCGCATAGTCAAACACGAGGAGTAACATGCACAAGCACGTATTATTTGAAACTTATAAATATTCGAATACATATAGATAATTTGTTACTACATTACGAACTTATACATTTACGACGTTACCTGTGACCGCCCCGACGCGCGACACCCTGTCCTTGCACCTCTCCACACAAACGCCTACAAACGCATTTTCTAGTAAAACATCAATGGCAAACAAATTCAATTAATAATCTCGTTTTCGCGCACTTACGAGTTACGAGTACATACGAGTACCTACTACTGGAAAATACGTTTTTAGGTGTTGATGTCAACTTTAAACAGATATTACTTTCATAGATTCAATGGGTTTAGCACAACATTACTAACAGCAAAATTAATAGATGACCACAACGCTTCTTAGGGTTCCGTACCCGAAGGGTGAAAACGAGACACTATTACTAAGCCTCCGCTGTCTGTCCGTCTGTCCGTCTGACAGCTGAATCTCATGAACCGTCAAAGGTAGACAGTTGAATTTTCACAGAATGTGTAATTCTCTTGTCGCTATAACAACAAATAATAAAAAAGTTAAGCAACGTTGGGCGCAGTCAGTACCCAACGTTGCTTCTCTTGTTTTGTTTTGGTAAAGTATTATCAAATTATCAAGTATGGTACGGAACCATATGGTGTTTATTATGGTGTTTCCTTTGTTAAAAATTTATGCGAGATTGTTACAATATAAATTATTTAAAAAGTGTAACGACATCAAGTGTAACATGTGTACCTACGGTGGAATAAATAAATACAAATACAAACCCTTCGTGTGCGAGTCGACTCGCACTTGGCCGGTTTATTATTTTGACGTTAGATTCACACACAAAGAACACTCCCAAGAATTCTTAAATTATGATATATATAGGTATTTACCAAATACGGCATTTCAGGGAACTAACATGTCTAAAATAACCTAATCTGTCTAAACCGAAGCAAACTTAAACGTATACAAATGTGTACAATATCGACCCATCCAAGTTATCACAACGTTTAATGGAAGAATAATAATAAAGGAACGTCTCACTTCACCAACACTTCACTTTTAGTTTAGTTTAGTAAGCCAGATATTTAGTTTAAGTTCACTAAACATAGTTAGCCATATTGTTTAGTTGAAAAGAAAGGTTTTTAATTCAAAATTATGATTATTTGAATAGTTTGAAGGGCATTTTCAACCAATTTCAAAACAGGAGGATGTTCTCAATTTGGCTGTATGTTTTCTGTATATTTTCGATATCTTCGCGTAACGTATAATAATGATTCTTTCACATACTAGATTGATTCCGAGATGATCCCATAGAATGTTCCCGAGAGATTACTTTACTATTTATCCCGTAAAAAAATAACAGTGTAAATATTCAGGTGTTTGAAGTCGGTTTTAAAACAACATCAACTTATGTAACACCCTCCATTATAAGTCTGACGTCAGTCCGTCTGTCTGTGGCATTGTAGCTTTCAAACAGAAGAGCTGATTTAGATTGAGTTCTGTTTGAAAGGTGCCTTTTTGTTTTAAAAGTGATGTATTGGTGAATGTAGACCGCTATAACATATATTTTACATTTAAATTCTTACAATGATCACAATTACGTTAACATCAAGGCACTCAGCATGATTCTATAACTTGTACATATATCTATAATAGTGAATGCGAACTCATTCGAATTCGCATTAGAGGCGATTTCTAGACAAACTGTCCCTCGTCTAATGAATACTCCAAAAACATCGTTTTAAGCCGTCCCATCGGACTATGAGAGAGAGTACACCAGTGTTTGGATACACACATGTGCACTATTGTATGTCCTGCACACTGCGCTAGTTTCCGCGGTGCCTGGCCGCCGCCGCTGTGGCCGTAGTTCAGTCAGGAGGACATCACAAAGTCGCTATACTGATGAATATACCACATCATAAATATCTAAAACTCACTTGCTTGGCGTCGAGTTTCAGATATAATAGTAAGCAATATTTATTGAAGGAAGGATCTCAAATCGACAAGTAATGTAAATTGCGTACAAAAAGAGCACCGCTCGCTGCACCGAGATAGATCTCATGGTGTTCTGAATAGAAGATGCTTTAGCTTCAGGTGCCACAGTTAATAACACTACTACTGCTATAAGTACTTTTCTTTTCGCTGATAATTGTACATTGATAGTTCACTCCCAGCAGTGGGTACGCCACTGCCACAGCTGCACGCTGATAAGTAAGGGTGACTTAGGTGGTTAGACGTAGGAGCTGCAATATTGATGTTGACGGTAGTGCAATCTCTCTCTACGGTCGGTCTCCTGTGATATTTATCAGTCGGTACTCGATGGGAGCTATGGATTCACCATCACAAATGTTGACGGTAGTATAACTTATTTCCGGTTGCACCTATCAGTTTCCTCGTCCTCCTTTTAACACGGTGTTGGTGCTGTGCAGACAGTTCGCATGTCCCTACAGCTTGCGCGTCCTCCTGGTGCGGTGGGAGAGGACACTGTGCGCGCCGATGCCGGTGACGGTGTTGGTGGTGACGGCCCGCATGATGTCAGCGAGCTGCTGGTCGAGGCGCGAGGGCGCGGGCGCGGCCCGCGAGCGCGTGTGGCGCCCGCTCGACTCGAGGGTCAGCGACTGGATGCATCTGGAACCAGTAGTATATAGTAGCGTACATCTGCATGCCATACTCTCGATTGCCGATTATATCACCATTTGGTAAACATCTTGTGTTCTATGAATTACTTGTCATCTCTGTTTAAAGAGAAAGAAAGAAAGAGAAAGAGAGAATCTTTATTTGTAGCAACTACACACTACATATACTTAATACACATGTGTGTGTGTGTATTTTTGTGCAAATAAATAATCTTCATCAGTCAAACGCAAATCAGATCTAATGAGATGATTCACGGCGTCACGACCCCCGTGACCCCCCCATCCCCTGACCGCACCTTTTGGTGTCTGTGATCAAATATGTACTGTGTAAGCTCAGTAGCGCCGCACAAACGGTTATTTCATCTACTTCTGGTTAATATAGAATTATCCGACACCAGCCGTCGGTCGCAAGGCTCTGGGCTTGTGAGCGGTGGGGCGGCCCAGTTCAGGGAGAATCTTAATTTGTCACGGTTTGGGGGAATTCCACCTTCTTCCCTCAAATCGGATGACTACGCAATATGATTATGACATGGGACCACTCTGTAATAAAACGGTGCAGAGCCCATCGAGCTGGGGCTCGTTTGTTCGTCTTGACAAGTAGGTACAGTAGTACAGTAAGTAGAGTCACCTGGCCGCCTCGTGCAGTTTCCTCTGCAGCAGTTCGTTCCTGCACCTCGCCGCGTGGAGCTCCCGCCGGAGCACCGCGCGCGACTTGTTCCCCAGGGGCTGCAGCAGGGAGTGCCTCCTTAAGGACGCGGCGGTGGGCCGGAGGGCTGGGTCGGGGTCCACCATTTTCTGGAGATAGAAAAGTACTTTATTTAGTAAAGTAAGTCAAGTATTATTTATTTATTTATTGCGTGCGATACATTATGTGTGCAAAGGTGTTTTAGGTATTAACGTGATGCAATGTAGTGTAGGTACTTCTGATGTTACGTGCAAACAAAATAGAATATTGAAAATAAAATAAATTAGGATTAAATGAGATTAACATTAAACATTTTGTAAAATTAGAGTAATATTGATAATTAAAATGCGAATGATCTAAGAACTTAAAAATAACGAATGTCAAACTGTAAAATATTTGTTAAGAAACCATTTGTAAATTTTTTACTGAGATAGTTGTTTGTAGCTCTGTCGTCTCGTCCACAGTGCATTACATTTACATATAAAGTAAAGTATTTGAGACATCGCCATTTGTTGATGGTTTAGTTAAAGTAAACATATTAAAATGTGGAAGTTGTTAGTGTTTTTGATGTATTGTGGGGGTAAGTTTATAATGATTAAACTGTTTTTGCTTAGATAAAATCAGTAGGTTATTTTATTACCAGATTTATAGTTGGATTACTCCACAAACACCACGTGCATTTTTTTCCTTAATAAGTATACAATTTGGAGAAATAAAGTGTAAGGCGTGAAAGGTATTTTATATGTACGATAAATATGCTAATATTAATTTAGGTGTTGAAATAAAATACATCTTCGTTAGTCAATAAAATCAAGGTGTTGAAAAGTTACATCTCTAAGAACCTTTCTTAAGGTTTAATTACAATTTGTCTCACGGTCAAGTAAATACCTACAGTATACCTACTTAGATAGGTATTTTCTTTCGTAAAATGTCCATATAGTTGCTAATATATAATCAAATAATAATTTAGAATCATAGTTTAAAATACTCGCTGTATGGTTCGTTACCGAGATAAAGCAAATTGCATTTTGATTATTGTATTTCTCTTTGATTTTTTTTTATTTAATTAGATTTTTAATTAACAATATAACCATTTAAAATGTTGGCAAAAATATTTTTGTCATGTTGTTTTATATTATATGTATCTATATCAAAAACTATGTTGTCTTTTATTTTAAAGTCAAATCGTAACTAACGTGTTTAACACATTTATAGAAGGTATCTTCGTCACATTTTTATTAAAACGTTTTTGTAGCAGACTGTACATAAATCGTTAGATTTTTAGAATCAAGCTAGTTGACGACACAAAAAGTAGGTAAAATTACAAGGTGCCAACTCGCGCGAACTAGCGTGATTAGTTCAAGCGAGTTGACGAATGAGTCATTATGTGTACAAAGGTGTTTTAGGTATTAACGTGATGCAATGTAGTGTGGGTACTTCTGATGTTACATGCAAACAAAAATAGAACATTGAAAATAAAATAAATTAGGATTTAAATGAGATTAACATTAAATATTTTGTAAAATTAGAGTAATATTGATAATTAAAATGGGAATTATATAAAAACTTAAAAATAACGAATGTCAAACTGTAAAATATTTGTTAAGAAACAATTTGTAAATTTTTTATTGGTATAGTTGTTCGTAGCTCTGCAAACCTACTTTTGTATACCTTCTGTGTCGTGTCTAATAAAGTTTTAATTTATTGTAATGCCAATCAATATCAGAATGCTTTAAGAGTAGAATTTTATTAGACATCTCTGCAACATTGAACTGGTAGCGATTATCGTATTCCAAGCGAACACTCCGTCAGAGGGAACACATCACACTACTAGAACACTTTCTACTGTTTCTATTTACTGCTATTTTGGACCTCATCAAATATTTAATTAAATGTAAACATCTCTGTGTTGTTAATGGTGCGTTTTGATTTAACAGCGAAAGTGGAACCAAATATTGTCCAATCCTTTAGTGTTAGTTCCTTGAAATCTGTCAAATGACCGCTCCCTATAGTTACAAGTGAGAATGCTTGCAGGTCCACGCACCTTCAGCAGCAGGTTGAACTCCCTGGACAGCTGCGGCAGCCAGGGCAGCTTGCCGTCCCGGTAGTCGTGCCAGACGGGCCCGTTCTTGGGCAGCGGCGCCGCGCCCCCCGCCGCCTCCCACAGCGTCAGACCTGCACGAGGACAATCTTACTATTGGACAGGACAGGTCACTTGTTATTCACTTGCATTTAGGACTTAAGGAAAACTGAAAACAAGTCAAGTATCTATAAATACAAAGCATATTGAGCCCTACCTCCACAATATGTTGTGTCTGGCCGTCTCCCATTGCAACACCCTAAATAGGTACATATTGTGTGTATTCCTTAATGTCAATAAGTCCTGACATAAACCATGATATGATGCAATAAATAAATAAGTATATAATATGTCTTGGCTTTTCCTTATTTATTTATCTCTCAACTTCAATTTCTTGGATAATGGCTCTGCATCATACCACCTCAAAATGCGTGCATGTTTTTCAAAGTATTGTAAGCCAGGACTGTAATCATTTCAGTCTTGCTTAAATCTAAGTGATGTTTCAATATTCATGGGTTTCTCTTCGGCCTGCAGCTACTGTATTATGTTTTGCAAGCAAATACTAAAAAATGCCCGTGGACTGTACATCACATGAGTGCTTACCGAAGGCAAAGATGTCTGCCTTCATGAGTTGCGAGAAGTCTTCCTGCAAGACCTCCTTGGGCAGGTAGCGGCAGTCGCCTTCCTCCACCACGGGGTTGGACACACACGTCACGTGGCCGAGGTCTCCTGCAAACATACGCCACCTTTAATAACTTAATAAATAATAATAATAATAATTTATTCAAAAATTACTCAAGACAAATGTTAAACATAAAATATGAATAATAATGAACAATTCACACAGCTTCTAACTTTTAGTTATTTGTATTCGAGGTAAACATCTCCTTGGTGTTTTTCAAAATTGACCGCTACCGTTATTGTAACTACGCCTCCATTCTAAGACTATGATATTTCCATGAACTGCACACACTGGCAGAGAAGTGGCAATCCAGACACATGTTGCCATCGACAAAGAAGTCAAGTCAATCCACACATCACCTAGCCCCGCAGCAAGCAGAACTTGTGCCACGGGTACTACTCGTAGTAACTGATATATACCTCGTGTGTTCATAAGTTTTGAGACGAACTTATTTAATTAATTTAAAAAGAAAGTAATTCATGCAACCTTTTTTAAACTTTTAAAATTTTAAATTTCGTATGTTTTGAATTAGAAAAAATATACATTTGAATATATGTTTCATTCTCCGTGAAAATGGCGCCAACAAAAGATTTGCGTGCGACTGTAATTTCAATGTTTCAAGCAGGAAAAAAACCAATGCAAGTTTTTAGTGAAATCCAAAGTTGGGATGTAGTCGGAACTTTGTGTATTATACCATAAAGAGGGACAAGGAGACCGGCTCTTTAGAAGACCGTGGAAGATGTGGCCGCCCGCGGTCTGTAAGGACGCCCGCCAACATCAAAGTAATCAGAGAGCGAATTCGTCGCAACCCTTGCCGTACTCAAAAGAAATTAGCTCTGCAGACCAACATTTCGCGAATATCGGTGAACAGGATACTTAAATATGATCTTAAACTAAAGGCCTACAGTCGAAGGAAAGTGCATTATTTAAACGAGCGTCTTCGTAAATTGCGACTGGAACGATGTCGGAACCTATTGAAGAGACACGATCCAAAAAATATCCTGTTTACCGATGAAAAGATCTTCACGGTGGAAGAAAAGTTTAACCGGCAGAACAATAAGGTTTACGCCAGAAGTTCAAAGGACGTCCAGCCATCTGTACGCAATGTCCAGCACACTCATCATCCAGCAAGTGTGATGGTTTGGTGGGGTGTTTCCTACGAGGGGGTCACTTAGCTTCATTTTTGCCAGCAAGGCGTCAAGGTGAAGGCACAAAATTACCAAACCGACATATTGGAAGCGGTGGTTAAACCATTAAATGATACGCTATTCGCTGGAAAATACTGGGTTTTCCAACAGGACTCTGCTCCCTCCCATAAAGCTAAGACTACCCAACGTTGGCTGGAGGCCAATTTGCCAGGCTTCATTCGGAGCGAAGATTGGCCCTCCTCAAGCCCTGACTTGAATCCTTTGGATTATTCTTTATGGACGGAATTGGAGCTGAGGGCATGCAGAAAGTCTCACCCAAACCTGGATTCTCTCAAGCGAGCCCTTATTAAAGAATCGAAACGGATTCCCATTGAAAAGATTCGTGCCGCCATAGATGAATGGCGCACGCGTTTGAAGGCCTGCATTGAATGCAAAGGCGGCCATTTTGAATGATATATTTTTAAATACAGATCTAGATGTTTTAATTTTAATATCCAATAAATGAATACTCAACTTAGCTCCAAAAATATTTTAGTTTTACTGTGTCTCAAGACTTATGAACACACGAGGTACATTACATTCACATATTTTATTACACACAGAAAACATCCAGAAGAGCCGAAATATGCAGATCTGCAAACATTTGTCCCGAGGCGGGAGTCGAGCACGCAACCTCATGAGACAACCTTTAGAGGGTTTTCCAATGGTGATAGGAGAACCTTCCTGGCGGTGGAGGTCGCGACGTACCCAGCCCGTGGATTACATCAGCATGGCCGCATGTATCAGGTCGGTTTGCGCGCGACTCACCGATCTTGTAGGTGTGTTGCGGTGGCAGGTCGGTGTCTGCGTCGTCGCTGTCCGAGTCGTCGGTGGCTCCGCTGCAGATGAAGATGTTCCCCGGCTTCACGTCCATGTGCACCAGCGAGTGAGAGTGGATGTAGCTGCGGAGATGAACAGAGAAGACAACCTTGTTATTAGATCTTAAATTATTCAACATATCGGCCACAACAAGCTTTGTTTCGCGCAATGAAAATTATATATTTGGATAGAGTATCAAGTAAAACATTTGACCAGTAGTCTCAGAAACGTTACTTTACGCGGACATTATGTTATATATATATATATTTATTTGTTTAGGAGTCCTTCCTCTATCGAAATGTATGAATTTCATTGTGCACAACAATTTTAAATTAAAAAAACAGCTCTGCTTCTTGTATCTATCTTACTAACATAATGGATTTAGAAAAGTAGTAAATTAGTATTTAGGGGAATAAAGGTGGGATTCCCTCAAATCATCCGTTTGCGCATTCTAGGATTTGGTCCACTTTTTGCATTCTAGAAAATCTGGAATTTGTCATAGCGCCATCTAGCAGATGTCCATTGAAGTTCTTTGTGAAGTAATCAAACGAAGTTTCTATTGACGCTGTCTATGTGTAGTTCTGGTAGTAACGGATAGATGTCGCTACAGGTAACATAAGCCGCGTTTCTACCGCGAAAGGGAGCGGGAAATGGTAGGCAGGACGGACTCGTTTTAAATGAAATAGGTTTACATTTCCACCAACAAAGAGTTTTGTGCGTTGATTTCCACTGCAAGAGGGAAATGAGAAAGACGAGTGAGCGGAGCGTCATTCCAACGCTTTCTGCTCGTCCAGTCCATTCCGCTCGACAATTTGTTGGTGGAAATACAAGTATGCAGTTTACTCTTGCGAGTTAAACCGAGTCCTTAATGTGTCCGCTTCGCTCGCGGTGGAAACGGTACTTTAGACTACTCACGAGAGTCCTTTCGCGATGTGCGCTAGCAGCAGCAACAGCTCCGCCTCCGCTAGCGGGCCAGACTCCGCCATCTTCTGCTGCAGCGAGCCGCCGTCGCAGTACTCGTTCTGGATTATCATGTGGTTGTCTTCTGGCCACGCTGAGTAGTATCTACCGAATAAATTTGTACACTTTATTAATAATTATCAGCCTATATTAGTTCACAGCTGGACAAAGGCCTCCCCTAATGAGCGCCATAGCGCCCTGTCTTCAGCTTGCCGCAACCAGCATCTGACTTCTTTCGCAGATCACCTGGCCGGAGGACGTCCTACACTACGTTTGCCAAGTCGCAGTCTCCACTCAAGAACACGTTTACCCCAGCGGTTGTCGGTTCTTCGCGAGGTATGGCCGGCTCACTGCCACTTCTTGCTAATTATTCAAGCTATGTGGATAACTTTGGTTCTCTGTCGGATGTATTCGCTCGTTGCTCGAGGTAGCTCGGCTGATTCATTTGGAATACATAGAGAAGCGTCCTCCAAATGCTGGCTGCATTGCCCCGCTGTATGGCAATGCTGCCGGGTCGGCCGCGCCGTTAGCACGGCCCCCTCCGACTCACCCGCCCCATGAACCTACAGAGGAGGCGCAGCAGCTTCCGCAGGTGTGTTTAAACACTGCCCTATGCTCACCGATCCGAGGTGTCGTGTGTGAGGGTGTGTGTGTGTGTGTGTGTGTGACTGCCGGAAACACCGCCCTACAGATGGTTGAATCCGTAAAGTTGCTGGGATTTCAAATCGATAGCGGTCTCACCTGGGAGAACCCCCTGAAGCGCTGGCGCTCGCGCGACGTTTTTACTTAAGGTGGCGAACCGCGTACGCTTGGTTGCCGCGCGCTTGCAGCTTGCTTGCAGCTTCCGCATTTTCTTAATCTTTTTGTAGGAATACCTAGTAATATCTATAAATATCTAGATTCTCCATGAAATTTCCTACAAATTAGCATGTATGTAAATATGCTGTAGTTGAATAAAAACAAATAAATGAGAACCACGTAAAGTAAGAGGATTTGTAAAATCGCGGCGAAAGTTAGTAAAGTAGGTATAATTTTTCTTTTTTCCAAGTTTGAAGTACTAAATGTGTTTTAATCGCAAGTTAGATAGTCTATTGTTACATTACAAGCAAAAACCAGCACGTGCCCATACAATTTGTTTACACAAAGAGCTCGTAAAACCACTCGTAAAATTGCGACGCGGCGGGAAAAAAACCGCCTCGTGCCAAAAGGGATTTATGACGAATTCTTAGCATTAGGGTGGTGATCTTTGTGTTAGTAATCAGCTTGGGTGGTTGGCTACCTGTATTAAATCTTTTGACAGTGTATCTTTTTTCGTTTCCGAGTAAGGACCAAAGAGGCCGATAGCAAAAACGAAGTTTGAATTTGCCGCCCTCGCGGCACTTTTCATTAATTTGCTTTTTCAACTAATTTTTCGACTCAAATCTATCTATTTTCACGTAGTACGTACATTTTACCATAGATTACATACATAAAACAATCTACTTGTCATCCAAGATCAATTAGAAAAACGGTTTATCCATAGACTGGCAGACATCGAAATTTGGTCGCCGATCGACCGACTTTGGGACGCTTGCCAGTCAAAAGATTTTTTCTACACTTTTGTTGATTTTAGGCTTGTTATGACCTCTATTTCGTCTAGAATCGATGGTATCGGTTTCCAACCGATCGTGCCGACCGTTTAGACGCATTTTTCATTCAAAAAAAGAGCGAGCAAGCGACCCAGCTCGGGTCGCTTACCACTACCGCCACTTTTAGGAGCGACCCAAATTGGGTCGCTCAGCAATGGAGAGGTCTGCTCGAGACTAGGCCGCACATGCTTCGCACTGCGCCGCCTCGCCGCGACTGCCACCCGCAGCGTGGTGCTGGCGTGCTACCACGCGACGGTGCACAGCACTATCACGTACGGTGTGGAGCTTAAGCGCGCGCTGCTGACGTTGACCGTGTCTTCGTCATGCAGAAGCGCGCAGTGCGCGCCATCGTTGGTGTGCCAGACGACGTGTCATGCCGCGAGTATTTTAAAGAACTTAGAATATTGACGCTCGCCTGTGAACTAATCTACCAGGTAGCGACGTTCACCCACAAAAACATACCTAGATAGCTTTAAACGTAGAGGCTTAAACACCTCTCGGGCTCTCCGCAGCAATAAGCTAGCCCACCTCTTAGTCGCACCCACTCATAAGCTGTGCAAATCTGAGAGGTCCGTGTACGTCATGGGTCCCTCTGTATATAACAGGCTGCCTGACACAATCCGAGGGGATGCAACCTCCACAACGGCCTTCAGATTGAGGCTACGCAAGTGACTTCTCGAAAATTCGTTCTACTCTGTAAAAGAGTTTTATGAACTGCCAATTCTTTAGTAATAGTAATGCTTATAGTTAAATCAATAAGTGTGTATCAATAATTAATATGTTCTTATTTTGAATTTATTATAATTATAATATAGATTATAGTTATTTAAGAAATATGTACCTACATTGGTACCTACTTGACTTACAACATGGTGTTGTCAATAAAGATATTGTATTGTATTGTATTGTGTTACCTGACGACATGTGTGTGCTTCCCCAGGACTGCGTGCGCGTACACTTCCGTGAGCGCGGCGCGCTCCGCCGCCGACCCAGCCACCGGCCTGCGACACAAAACATTTTTGATGATGCTTATTTATTTATTTTTTGCATTAAGGTACAGAGGGTGCGCTTAACGCCGAGGCACTCTCTACCGATGCCTGCCTGATGCCGCGTGCAAGTGTCCGGTTCCTGTTCCTCTCCGCCCGCGTTGTTTCTGAAGGCTAGCCCGCCCCATCAGAACTGAGTTATGGGATATACAGGAGCCTATGTCGTGTTCGAGCCCTACAACTATCTGTATGCAATACTTCAGCCCGATCGTTACGGCGCGAAGAATTAGCAAACATGCATCCATACATCTAGATACAAACTTTCGCATTTATAATATTAGTGCGAAGGAAGCTGATCTCCAGACAGCGTTAGGTGCCTCAGTACAGCACAGCGCTCGACGGTAGCACGTCTACTTGAGGTGGGATTATAAATAAATAAATAATGCTGGACAATTCACACAGCATCATCTAGCCCCAAAGTAAGTAGAGCTTGTGTTATGGGTACTAGATGACTGATATACATAATACAATACATTACATAGATAGATATTTTTAGCTGACTTCGAAAAAAGGAGAAGGTTCTATGTTCGGCTGTATGTATTTTTTTTTTTTATGTACTTATGTTTGTCGATTTCTCTGTCATTTGGACCATGTCATGGACCGATTTGAATGATTCTTTTGCAGTTATAGAGGGTGATCCCGAGGTGGTCCCATTTTATTTTGTAGAGACAAGTATTTATCCCGTAAAACAGTCTAAATTTAAGAGACGGTTTTTAGCTTTTTTAAAATAATCTAATTATTTATTGTGCAAAGAAAACACCCCGACCAAATGTCACCAGATCAAAGAGTTAATGTCAAAGATTGATCCCGAGACGGGAGAGCGAGCCCTCGTGCGTCGTCACTGTCGTCAGAGACCGCAAGCAGCCGGTCGACCTACCTGAGCGAGCGCTTGACCGCGTACACGCACCCGTCCAGCTTGTTCACGCAGCGCGCCACGCGGCCGAACTCTCCGCGCCCGATCACATCCAGCTCCACGAACTCTTCGTTGTACCGAGATATGTTGGACTCCTGTAACCATAACACACCAATATTTATTCATATTTACAATATTTATTCATATTTACAATATTTATTCATATTTACAATATTACACCATATAGAACAAACTAAAATTCAAAAAGAAAAGGATTCGTTTCAGTGCAAATGTTATCTTATGGTTAGTAGGTGACATACGCGTAGATTGTCGCAGTTCAAAGGCGCACCGCTACCGCACAGCACAAGTGTGCATTCAAATACGGGCTTTAACTCGTAACATTTAGATGCATTTCATATTGACGGCATCCAGCAGACAGCTCGCGGACGTTTGAAGCTAATCGGAAGCCATTTTGTCCTTGTAAAATGTATCTAAAGATAACTAGTTTAAGCCCATATTTAAATGCCCATTCTTGTGCTGCGAGATAGCGACGTTGAATAAATGTGCGCAGAGCTTTAAGCGACTCAAGCCAACAGTGCACTCTCCCTTTTAGTTGAAATGTTTATATAAGTGTAAACTGTAAAGTATGTATGTATAACTCACGCGTAATCGCTTGGCGGGCTGCTCGGGCGGCGTGGAGTCCCACGACGTGGGGGTTTTGGAATGCGCGCGCTTCTTCCTGTTCAGCGCTTGGCCTGGGGACAGACAGACAGACAGCTATACATTGCACATAACGAAGTAAGGGCTGGCGGCGAATTGACAGCGGATCTCAAACAGACGCGAACATGCAAGACTCGACAGAGCCCGCGCACGTGCTCTGCTTGCAGTCGAGACCCTAGGTCCGTGGGTACAGAGGCTCTTCGGTTTACAAAAAATATCAGAGCGTCTGGTTGAAGCGACGCGTGACCCGAAAGCTGGTGGGTATCTGGCGCAGCGCATCAGCATTGCCATACAGCGGGGCAATGCAGCCAGCGTCTTGGGGACGCTTCCGACTGGTATTGGTATGGATCAGTTGAGCAGCCTGTGTGATTGTAAGCAGCATGTTAACGGATCTTCGAGGAATTGTATCCCCTCGTGGGAGACCTACCGTCCGGGGTGAAGGGGTTGATGTTGGCCTGCGGGCGCTGCAGCCGCGACTGGTCCTGGTCGTCGTGCAGCAGGCTGCCTAGCGCGCTGTCTTCGGCGTCGGACACAGGGAGCAGGTGGGAGCTGAAGCCCGAGGGCGTGCCTGGAAGAGGGGGCTTATTAGGACCTCGACTGTTTTCATAATAATGCTGGACAATCCACACAGCATCACCTAGCCCCAAGTAAGCAGAGCTTGTGTTATGGGTACTAGATGACTAGATAACTGATGTGGGGTAGGTTCCTCACCTGACGGCGCGTTGATCCTGGGCGGGAACAGCCTCGCCCTCAGCGGATGGTGCGACGGCGTCGAGCTCTTGTCGCGGAGGGCGGAGGGCGCGTGCGGGCTGTCGAACAACCTGCAATGGAGAAACAACGCACTCTAGTCAAGGGTTTCCAAATATTATGTATTTGTTTATTAATTTAGAAACATTATTACACGTTTTGTACACAATACACATAATACATTATACATAGGGTGTTTTTTTACGGGTAAAGTTGGCAACACTTTTTTCGGCAACGGTCATTTTGTCAGCTATCAAGTGATTTAAGTTTAGTTTGGTTTGGCATTTCAACATGAAAAGACTGACGCCTGAACAACGCTTCCAAATGTTCAGGCAAATTTATTTTGAAAAGCATGGTCCTGTATGAAATACGTATCGCGCACTACGCCCATTTTACGGTCAACATAATCGTCCATCAGAGCAATTAATTCCATTAACTATGGAATGTTTTCGCACCACGTTTAACTCTAAATGATAATACGCATCCACAGAGACGTCGTGCGTAAAGAAGAAGTCATTGCTGCTGTAGAGTGTAGCGCAGAGGAAGACCCGAATCAGTCTATCCGCCATCGTGGACAGGAATTTGATACGTGTCCATCCACTTTATGGAAGATTTTGCGGAAAGATCTTGGTTTGCGTGCTCACAAAATCCAACTCTTGCAAGAATTAAAGCCACACGATCACCTAGCAAGGCGTAGATTCGGTGAATGGGCCCAAAACATGATTGCCGTTGATCCCGATTTTCATAAGCGAATTTTGTTTAGCGATGAAGCTCACTTTTGGTTAATTAAATGGATACGTCCATAAACAATACTGCCGTATTTGGAGTGAAGATAATCCTGAAGTGTACCTTGAGACACCAACCACGTTACATTCAGATAAACTGACTGGTTGGTGTGATTTATGAGCCGGTGGAATAATTGGTCCGTACTTCTTTAAAAACGATGCTGCGTTACAGTCAATGGTGACCGCTATAGAGCCGTGATTACTGACTTTTTCGTTCATCAATTGAACAACCGTGATGTGCAGGATGTGGTTCCAAGAAGACGGCGCAACATGTCACACAGCTCGTGCCACAATTGATTTATTGAAGGAAGCGTTTGGTAACCGCATAGTTTCACGTTTCACGTGCGAATTGGCCTCCAAGATCGTGCGATTTAACGCTGCTTGACTATTTTCTGTGAGGATATGTGAAGTCGCTTGTCTACGCCGATAAACCCGAAACGATTGACCACTTGGAGGACAAGATTCGCCGCGTTATTGCCGCTATACGGCCACAAATGTTGGAAAAAGTCATCGAAAATTGGACCTCCAGAATAGACTACGTCCGAGCCAGCCGTGGCGGTCATATGCCAGAAGTCATTTAAAATATGATGCCAGAATATCTTTCGAATAAAGTAAATCATATCAATTTTAAAAAATCATCTTTTTTTTATTCCATTTTAACACACACTACTACACATAGTTAGTTGTCAAGCTTGCTCTTGGCTTATCCGTGGCCATCAACATCTTTATGTTGGCTGTCAAAGAAACGCCTCATCAGCACACGCGTCCGCGTGCAAGATCTAGTATCACGTCAAGCATTAGTAACGAGCTCGCTCTAGCATAGCCTGCCTTGCGCTGGCTATCTATACTCTAGCTAGCCAAACTCGATGTACAATGTTTGTAAACAAACCGCCCATACATAACCTAGACTAGAAATCACTCTGTTGTCGCGTCTTTTGTTATTATGCAATTTACATTATTGTCGATTTGAGATCCTTCCTTCAATAAATATTGCTTACAATTATAACTGAGACTCGAACTCGACACCAAGCGAGTGAGTTTTAGTTATGTGTCGTGGTTTATTTACAAACATTGTACATCAAGTTCGGCTATATACTCTCGGCGGTATACTAGCTAAGTCCTGGCCTATCGCTACTCAGTCATTTTAACAATGTTTGCTCAGTGTTATGTAAATCCCAGCTAGACACAAACCTGCCACAACACCGCTAGTGTGCGTGCACTCACAACTTGTCTCATGGTTACGAAAACGAGGGGCGGGGCGGTGGGGGGGGGTCATAATAATACTACGTCTTATGAGGGGGGAGGGGGTGCTTGCACAATCGGCCGCGGATGTGTGTTTCCTTCCTATTATTAAAGCACTGGCATCTGCCCGCGGCTTCGCACACTTAAAAGCTTAGCCTATGGTTTTCCAGAGATATACTACCTACAAACAAACTAAATCTATGCTCACTCCCGTGCGGTATCCGTTCACTATTTTTGGCCTATTTCGCGGAGAGAATAGTACCTACATTGTTCACCGAGGTGCGAAAGTGACTGATTCGGAGTTGATTTTATCGAGTGTGTCATTTGAGACACCTTAAAACACACGAGGTAGGTATCGCACTTTCTTCTGAGTGATACAATTGTGCTTTATACTACACATACGAGGAAATTAAAACATTTTCCGAAAAAGAAGTTGCACTCTTCTTGTTTTTCCAATACACGAAATCTTCATAAGTCTTGTTGTATTTATTTTTGGATTTCTCGGGTAATAGGTTCTCAATCACTGCTTGAGCCAGTTTCCTTTATTACTGGCGGTGTCATAAAATCTTTACTATCACTCGACGACATTCTGTAGAATGAATAAAATTACCTAACTCAAATGTAAATTCCGGAGAAATTCCCGCGAATGTCTTAGGCTGGTTCTTTTTTAATTACTGTTCCGAGACCGGAAGTGGCCGATATCACTCGGAGTCAAAACTTTTTGTAGTTTAACCTAAAATGACAATAACCATAGCTAAGGCTGAAATTACAGAAAATTAAAAAAAAATAACACGTTGGAAATGGATTTCCATACATTACTAATTCTCCCCCGGCAAACGCGTGTGCAATGAAATTCCGTAAAGTTTTCCGACCCGCATTCTAGTACGCC
This sequence comes from Eupithecia inturbata, assembly GCA_963662085.1. Taxonomy (NCBI): domain Eukaryota; kingdom Metazoa; phylum Arthropoda; class Insecta; order Lepidoptera; family Geometridae; genus Eupithecia; species Eupithecia inturbata. Next base: position 7,878,166 of record OY759206.1, on the reverse strand, counting down.
TGCAATGACGTACTTTCTAGGTCAAGTTTGGAAAAGGAATAAGCCACTAACTTTTCACTAACTTTAGTCTTTAAAATGTTACTAGAATAATAATTAAGTGTCTGGGTTTGTTTTGCTAAAAGAAAAAAAAAACGCATAAAAGACGCGGCAACAGAGTGAATTTTAGATTAAGTATGGGCGGTTTGCTTACAAACATTCCACATCGATTTTGGCTAGTATATCAACAATCGAACCACAGAATAGCTAACAATACAACCAGCAGGTGAGATCAGATCCCCATACATTGCCATCTTCAGGCAAACAACAGCCCCAGGTAGCCAGGACTAGCCAACGCAAAACGCACCTTACCACCCACCAATAACGATCAAAACCATTTGTACAGACATACAGGGTGTTAAGAAAGGTGAGCTAAGCTAAAAGGTGTTTTAAGTAATAGAGTGAAGGTTGTATTTAGTGTGTTGAGGCTGGTCTCAGCTGGTGGGTGTTTTTGTAGAACAGCTGTTCGATCATATGTCTCGGATAACTGCGGTTTAACCGAAACGTCGCGTCGCGAGTGGGAGGTGATGAGAATTGGCGATGTTTTCAACTTCCATGATAACATCGAGAAACGAATCAGCTGTTGATTAATATGACACAACTAGCGTCTGTTCGCGGCTTCGCACGCTTTTATTATGTAAACCGCCAAGTGCGACTTGACTCGCGCACGCAGGATTCCATACCTTAAACATATGGCAACTTTATCAAAGAACAGAACATCAAATTTTCACTTGTCCAGAGACCTTTTCAATTTTCAACTTTATTTTATTATTAATATTTGTTGTTGTTACAGTTGAGTGTTACTTATTTATAGAAAGTTACATGTGTCTACCTATTGTGGTTCAAGAGACACAGCCTTGACAAACTAAAAGCAAAACTACCCAAAAAAAAACACGTTTTTTGTATGGAAGCCTCCATTAATTTTAATATTTATTATATTTAACTGTCCACCTCCTACTGTTCATGAGATAGAGCCCTGTGACGGACGGACGGACGGCGCAGGCTTAGTAATAGGGTTCCGTTTTCACCCTTCGAGTACGGAACCCTAAAAGGAACGTTCTAGGTTTATTTATTGCTCCTTCACGCCTGAAACATTGCATAGACGTGCAGAGACCTTTGATAACAAGGAGTCCTCTTCGCGCGCGCGCGAGGCTGCCGCGCCGCTACGGACGATGTCACATAAATACTATATGTAGGTACATAGTTTTATATAACTTCGTACAATGCTGTCACCTGGCACGAGTTTGGATGACTGTGACTGTATTGAAATCCTTGCTCATTAATATTCTAAACAGGGTTGATAAAAATAGTGTTTTTTTATTTTTATGATTATCGCTTTGGTCTATCCAGTTCAAAGGTTTCTACAGGTAGGTTCGAAGGTTTCCACACGAAGTACGCAGAATGAGAAGACACCAAGATCGAAACATTTACATTGTCTTCGCGACATTTTCTGTTCAAATATTTATTTTTAGTCTTCCATGACTATGTCTACTTATTCTTTATTTTGACAAGCTCTGCTTAGTTTGGTGCTAGATAATGCTGAGTGAATTGTCCAGCATTATTTATGTACTAGCTGGTCCCCGCGGCTTCGCACGCGCTTTTTATGTAGCCTATGTATGGACATCTGAAGGTAAATCCGGAGGTAAATTATATTCTGAGGACTGCCCTGGGATACCATTTACCTCCCTACCAAATTTATTTGAGATCCGTTAGCCTTTTAGGGGTGACAGACAGACAAAGTTATTTTCAAATTGATAATATTAGTATGGCTTTAAATTATATTACAGCTAAGACCGCAAACACATAGGTCATTGCATTTTTTTTTCCGACATCTTGCAATACGTAATTAAACTTAATGGAATTCCTTCATACATTCATATAGAGGAAAATACGAAAATTTGTAAAAATATTTAATACAGAGGATTTCCTGAATCTTCAATCAGCAGGTATACGTGCAGTGCGTGTGCACGGAAGCTTAATTTGGGCACTCCCTGCACAGTCCTGACTGTTTGCATGCGTATTGCAGTGAAATAAATTGAATTGATATAAATCACATGATTCAATTTAAAAAAGAATCATTTGTTTTAACCGTGATTTAAATCATCTCAACACTGATTCTTAAATCGTAAAAGCGTCAGTTTCTCACGCTTTCACTTCAAATTAATTGATTTAAAACAATGATTTATTCTAAAAACAAAACATTTGTTTTAAATCTTGATTAAAACTACTGATTTAAATCATCTCAGCACTGATACTTAAATCGTAAAAGCGTCAGTTTCTCACGCTTTCACTTCAAATTACGGTAAAGATTTGGATTCAAAAGGTATCAGGTTTGCAGGTTTTGTCTGGTACTCAACATTCGAAAAAGATTTTTAGTAGAGCTTAGTTTAAAATCTCCATATGTTTTTGTATTATTTCTGTAAAAATTATATTTAATTATACCAAGGATGTAAAAATATGATTTTCTAAAATAAATGTTTCGATCTGGGAGAGCATGACCTAGATAGATTAAAGACGTTAATAGTAAAACAAATAAACCGCCAAGTGCAAGTCAACTTGCACACGAAGGGTTCTAGACCGTAAAAATGAGGCAACTTTTTCAAAGAACATCAAATATTCACTTGGTTCAATGGTTCATTTATTGGTAAAATATATCATTACACGTCAAATAGTACAAGGAACACCTTAAAATATACTTAAGTATATCGATGGTAAGTACATTCAATTATAATATTTCAATTAAGTAATAAATCAATTAAAATTATAAATAAATCAATTAACATATAAATTGATCAATAATAATTATGTCATGGGAAAATATTACCTAATCTAGATAACAACATCCTATTTTATTGCACGAATTCGTCAATCCTGTAGAAGGATTGTTCGATCAGCCAGTTCTTTAATTTATGTTTAAAGGATTGCGTCGACTTAGCAGTCGTTATCGTTGTTGGGAGGCGATTGTAGACCGCCGGGCCCATCACGTGAATCAATTTGGAGGCTTTAGTAAGGCGCCGCTGTACGGCCCTCAGTTTCTGACTATTCCTCGTGATATAAGTGTGACCGTCACCGAATTTAGCGTACTCGCTAAGGTGGTTACGGCGTACATGGCTGCTTGCAAGATGACCAGGCAGGGGACTGTTAGGATCCTTAGTTTTATAAAAAACGGGCGGGCAGGAGTGTCCCACGGAACGCGGACTATCGCTCTAACAGCTCTCTTCTGCATTCTGAACGCTCGCTCCCAATCAGCGGCTTTGCCCCAAAGCTCAACACCGTACTGAAGGCGCGAATGCACAGAAGCGAAGTAGCAGCTCCTCGTCATGTTCTGGTCCAGAGTAGAGCACAACCGTCAAAGCGCGAAGCACGCCCTACCTAGCCTATCACATATTTTGTCGATATGGAGCTCCCACGTCAGACCCTCATCGAGCTGGAAACCTAGGAAAGTAGCTGACTTGTCCTGGTTGACACGCCTGCCTCCCAAGCTCACGCTCAAGATCCTCTGTGTGCGCCCAGCCAGATTAAACACCATAAAGTTAGTCTTAGTGACATTCAGTAGGAAGCCATTCATTGTGAACCAACTGTTTAGTTTCTCCGCCACCATGCTCAATCTCCCCTCCAATGAGTCAACTGTAGGCGCCTTGACTATGGCGGCAACGTCATCTGCGTACATTAGTACTTCTGCTGTATTTAAGCACCCCGGTAGATCATTGAGGAGGAAAGAGAACATGATTTTAGAGAGAGAAGAACCCTGCGCAACACCTACTGAAGTCTTAAGTGCTTTTGAAGTCACCTTTCCTCCAGCCCCTGTGACAACACCTACCAGCCTTGTTCGGACACCCCTATAAATTTTCAACTTTATTTTATTTTATTTATTTATTTATTATTTAAAGGAAAACCAGCAGCACATACATACATTTAAGTAGGTATTTGTTATTATTACAGTTGAAGTGAAGTGAAGTTTCATGTGTCTACCTATTGTAGTTCAAGAGATACAGCCTTGACAAATTAAGAGCAAAAAAGGCAAAAAAATCATGTCTGTCGTATGGGAGCCCCCTTTAACTTGGGGAACTGCGACATAGAGTTAGATTTGGGATTGACACTGTTTGTCAATGACTGTAATTGTATGTAGCCATCTAGCAACTTCTGGAACTGTTTGGTATCTAACCAGGCCAGGTTCAACTTACATTAAAATTAAATTTATAGGTTTAGATCCCTGAGAACACACACACATAATTTGAATGTTCCATTCATAAATAATAATTGGCAAGTGGATTGACGGCCACTATGAACGCTCAATGTTTATGCAAATAACTGCTTTCACTTTATGTCTGTAAACAGCAGTTTACAGACATAATAAACAGACATAAAGTGAAAGTTTCAGACCAAAACAAAGCATTTCCAGTCAATATCCGGTGTTTTCATGCTGGAAACGCGCCGGGACGTGATCCGCAGCACAGGTTGACTGGAATGTGGTGTTTGTATGAGAGACATGAGCGGAGAATGTGAGACACGCACCTGAGAGCACCAACCCTTTTGTAGGGCGGACTGTGAGGATCCGGCGCCGGCGAGCCGTCTCTAGGGCCGCCGTCGTCGTCCAGCGTCGTAAAGTCCAACTTCCTCGGCACTATAGACGCCGGAATAGGGCTTAGATTCTCCGAAAATATGTTGAATGGGTCAGAAATATCACACGAAGTTTCGACGGACAATTCTGACGAATCTAACTTGTGATTGTCGCCGTTCTTCATTCTGTACCATTCCGCCATGTTTGCTTACACTAAAAACAACACGATGTAACAATATTATCACTTCAGAATCGAATTTCTTCATTTACAAATCAATAATAGTAGCACTTTCACAAAATTCACATCCATCACACACATTCACATTTCACACAATCAGTTATGGCGGATGACGCAGACGCACGCATAGCACCTGTTTGATATATCGACCAATAACAGAGCAGTACGAGCGCAACAAAAAACCGGTAGCTCTTACATTTGAATTTGATTGGCTCTAATTTTGGTTGTAGATAATAATGGCGCATCAGACGATCTGATTAGACAATATAAATGCGTTCAGATTTTTTAAAACTGCGTTCAAAGATGCGTAGCAGGAGTAAAACCTTTTTTGAAGATGAAGCGCAAATAATAAGGTGCGTCCAGATTATGTAACAAAACTCACGTGGACCACATTTTTTTCAGTTGCCCTATTGTTTCTATTTCTTTATACGATTCCCTTCCCCCTTCCAACTTCTATGAAATGTATTTTATCTCTATGCTTTTCCCCTAAAATTAACTATGCCATTTGTAAATTTGTATATAATAATGATATAAAGTTGTAATTAGTAGTAGTAGTAGCTCCTTTGTGTTTATTTATTGTAAATTTAATTATTTTGCAGTTTTGAGTTATTGTAGCACTGCTTCCTTTTGTTCTGTTTTGTAGTTATTAGGTGTTTTTTTTTGTCTGGTATGAATGTTTTTCTTTTATAAATACTAATAAGTTTTTAATGTACCTTAATAAAAAGTGCAATCCATAAAGCTTGTGATGCTGTCATGAGACGGACATTGGCGAAATTGCGACAACCCAGTCGCAGAAGCCATCTGACAAGAAGAAAAAGAAGAAGAAGACGCGTAAGTTTTCAACTGATAGTGAGGTTGGTGCAGCGGTTTATAATAATAATAATAATGCTGGACAATCCACGCATCATCATCTATCCCCAAAGTAAGCAGAGCTTGTGTTATGGGTACTAGATGACTGATAAACTTAATACAATACATAATTTTGGATGCCTTTTACAAATCTTACGCTAAGTTTTAAATGCCCTTCCTTCTCGTCGGTTTTTACTGGTGAGGCTGTAGCTGTATTACAAGCTATTCTGTTTGTTAAATCTCATAAGTCAAATCAAATAACAAATCTATAATTTTCTCTGATTCTAGAAGTTGCCTCCAATCAATTATTTCTAATCCTTTTGGAGACATATCGCGATTCCCTCTGATTCTTCAAATTCGTCGGGCACTTTATGAGTGCAATAATCTCTGCACTGATGTAGTTCTTGCCTGGGTCCCAGGTCATTCTGGAATTCCAGGTAATGAATCTGCTGATTCTTGTGCGAAAGCAGCGGCTCAACTAGGTTCGCTTGAGCATTTCCATTCATTCTGCCACGACTTATGCCTTCTTCCTAAAACTTATCTCCAGAAATCTTGGACAGACCTCCGGAATGCCTCAAAACTTGTTAAAGGCAAGTATTATGCCGATGTCCAGCCGGACATCCCTCGATCTCCGTGGTTTTTTAAGTTTCGAAAATTCAATAAAACTACCACCTCGACAATTTGCAGGCTAAGGCTAGGTCATTCTTGCACTCCTGTCTTCCTTTCGAGACTTCGGATCATGGACCATTCCTTATGTGAGTGTGGCATAGATAAAGGCCACGTGGACCACATTTTTTTCAGCTGCCCTATTGTTTCTCTTTCTCTATACGATTCCCTTCCCCCTGAAGTCCCCCTTCCAACTTCTATGAAATGTATTTTATCTCTATGCTTTTCCCCTAAAATTAACTAGGTATGCCATTTGTAAATTTGTATAATATTAATGATATAAAGTTGTAATTAGTAGTAGTAGTAGCTCCTTTGTGTTTATTTATTGTAAATTTAATTATACTGCAGTTTTGAGTTATTGTAGCACTGCTTCCTTTTGTTCTGTTTTGTAGTTTTTAGGTGTTTTTTTTTTGTTTGGTATGAATGTCTTTCTTTTTTAAATACTAATAACGTTATAATATGTTTAATAATGCGCAATCCATAAAGCTTGTGATGCTGTCATGAGACGAACATTGGCAAAATTGCGACAACCCAGTCGCAGAAGCCATCTGACAAGAAGAAGAAGAAGAAGTGCAGTCAAGTCAAGTTACTGTCAAGTACTTACAGTACATAAATGGCTGTAATTTTCACAGGCAGGATTCACCGAAGAGTTTCTTTGAAAAAATTAGTCTCTGAAAATTTCCCATTATTATGATAAAAACCTGTGATACCAATGTGTAAAAAATATTCCTTGTGCCTAGTGTAATAAGTGTGCAACATGTCGCCAGTATTTTTGCTAAAAGCTGGATTATTTTTGTGTCTGCCTTCCTTCAGTATGCAAGAAAGCTACGAGCCACACGAAATAGTGTTTAATTACAATAACACGTAAGTAATTACACACTCGATTCAGCGGAGTACTTCATAACAAACGAATTGGTATCATGAAAACTTGTACTTGTTTTATTTGTTATTTGTTGACAGTCTTTTGCCTTGTTTAGGTTTATAGATTGAACTCAGGTATAACTGGTCTAAGAGTCATTATCGAATGCATAAAAAAGAAAAAAAAAACGTTTATTTCAGGCACCTAATACAAAATTAAGGACCCATATCACCAATAGAAATTGAAATACAAATGTACAGTAAAAAAAAATTATGAATAAAAATACACAGAATTTTTTTAGCTCTCAGTATTCCATTACTGCCAGAGCGATTCAACCTACTCCATAACGATACCACTCGAGATCAATCAGCGTCTCTGTCAGTCAAGTCACAACCCCCAAAATATTACTTTAGGTACATATAAAAAATTACTAATATTTTATCAGTTTGCTCACAATATGTTCCCCCTTCAAAACTAGGCATATTTTGTATTATGGGACAATAAAATATGTTGAGAGAGATTATTATTAGATTTACCTAATGTTATTACGAGGGGCGTTCAATGTATTCTCGGTATCGAAGTGATATACTAATGATGAGGGTAGGTAAATTATCTCATTATTTAATGACACTCTTTGAGGGTATAAATACATAATTTCATTTAATTGTCACCATTAGTATTCAAGATATCATTGCGAAAAGACACCTACGATGACTGATTCGACAATGATGAAAAAAATCGAGCATCGCGCTGTGATAAAATTCCACACAAAACAAGGAAAAACTCAAAAATTAACTCACGAAGAAATGATGGTTGTTTATCAAGATTCTGCGCCTTCATTATCTACAATTCAGAAGTGGTCAAGTGAATTCAAACGGGGTAGAGAGAGCATTGAAGACGATCCCCGTGCCGGTGGGCCGGTTACTGCCTCTACTGAAGAAAACGTCAAATTCGTCGAGAAACTTGTACTCGAAGATACCCGTGTAATAGTGAAAATATTAGCAGAAAGAACTAAGCTATCCGTGGGTACTATTCACACTATCCTTCATGAGAGTCTGAATTTATCAAAGGTCAGTGCAAGATGGGTGCCGCGAATGCTCACAGCGCTTCAGAAACAAGTGCGAGTTGACTGTTGCAAGGAGCTCTGTGGTGAAAATCCGCAAAGTATTTTCAATCGGCTTGTTACTGGTGATGAAACGTGGGTTCATCACTATGACCCTGAGAGCAAGCAAGAGTCTATGCAGTGGCATAGAAAAGGAACAGACCCACCGAAGAAGTTCAAAGTCACCCCGTCCGCAGGAAAGCTCATGGCCACAGTGTTTTGGGATTCTAAGGGAATCTTGCTAATCGAGTACACAAAAAAAGGTCAAAGTATTAGTGGTGCATCTTACGCAAACGCCCTGCGTAATTTAAAGGAGGCAATAAAAGAAAAAAGACTTGGAAAATTGACTGCAGGTGTCTTGCTGCTTCACGACAACGCGCCGGTTCACAAGGTGCGTATTGCCAAGGCTGCTGTGCGGGAATGCGGATTTGAAGAAATCAATCATCCACCCTACAGCCCGGACATAGCCCCTACATTACTTTGTATTCCCTAATCTTAAAAAAGTCCTTCGTGGAAAGCATTTTTCCGACGATGAAGAGTTAAGGCAGCAATAAATGAACATTTTTCAGGCCAGGAAGAAAAATATTTTTTAGAGGGAATTGAAAAGTTGCTTTCCCGAACAAATAAGTGTATTGAGATTCTAGGAGACTACCTCGTGTGTTCATAAGTTTTGAGACGAACTTATTTAATTAATTTAAAAAGAAAGTAATTCATGCAACCTTTTTTAAACTTTTATTTAAAATTTCGAATGTTTTGAATCAGAAAAATATACATTTGAATATTTGTTTCATTCTCCGTGAAAATGGCGCCAACAAAAGATTTGCGTGCGACTGTAATTTCACTGTTTCAAGCAGGAAAAAAACCAATGCAAGTTTTTAGTGAAATCCAAAGTTTGGGATGTAGTCGGAACTTTGTGTATATATATATAAAGAGTCGGAACTTTGTGTATATATATATAAAGAGTCGGAACTTTGTGTATATATATAAAGAGGTACAAGGAGACCGGCTCTTTAGAAGACCGTGGAAGATGTGGCCGCCCGCGGTCTGTAAGGACGCCCGCCAACATCAAAGTAATCAGAGAGCGAATTCGTCGCAACCCTTGCCGTACTCAAAAGAAATTAGCTCTGCAGACCAACATTTCGCGAATATCGGTGAACAGGATACTTAAATATGATCTTAAACTAAAGGCCTACAGTCGAAGGAAAGTGCATTATTTAAACGAGCGTCTTCGTAAATTGCGACTGGAACGATGTCGGAACCTATTGAAGAGACACGATCCAAAAAATATCCTGTTTACCGATGAAAAGATCTTCACGGTGGAAGAAAAGTTTAACCGGCAGAACAATAAGGTTTACGCCAGAAGTTCAAAGGACGTCCAGCCATCTGTACGCAATGTCCAGCGCACTCATCATCCAGCAAGTGTGATGGTTTGGTGGGGTGTTTCCTACGAGGGGGTCACTTCGCTTCATTTTTGCCAGCAAGGCGTCAAGGTGAAGGCACAAAATTACCAAACCGACATATTGGAAGCGGTGGTTAAACCATTAAATGATACGCTATTCGCTGGAAAATACTGGGTTTTCCAACAGGACTCTGCTCCCTCCCATAAAGCTAAGACTACCCAACGTTGGCTGGAGGTCAATTTGCCAGGCTTCATTCGGAGCGAAGATTGGCCCTCGTCTAGCCCTGACTTGAATCCTTTGGATTATTCTTTATGGACGGAATTAGAGCTGAGGGCATGCAGAAAGTCTCACCCAAACCTGGATTCTCTCAAGCGAGCCCTTATTAAAGAATCGAAACGGATTCCCATTGAAAAGATTCGTGCCGCCATAGATGAATGGCGCACGCGTTTGAAGGCCTGCATTGAATGCAAAGGCGGCCATTTTGAATGATTTATTTTTAAATACAGATCTAGATGTCAGTAGTTTTAATTTTAATATCCAATAAATGAATACTCAACTTAGCTCCAAAAATATTTTAGTTTTACTGTGTCTCAAGACTTATGAACACACGAGGTACATTGAAAAATAAATTTTATTCAGAATTTTTTGCTTATTCTTTCATACCAATACCGAGAATACATTGAACTCCCCTCGTAGGTAAATCAATGTTATATTCAAAAAGTTATCTGAGCGTCTGGTCGACGCAACGCGTGACCCAAGAGAGCGGGCGGGTACCTGGCGCAGCGCATCAGCATTGCCATACAGCGGGGCAATGCAGCCAGCATCTTGGGGACGCTTCCGACTGGTATTGATATGGATCAGTTGAGCTACCTGTAGATTGTTTGCAACAGTCTCAAATCAAATCAAATCGTTTATTGGAACCATGTACATATTTAAAACAAAAACAAATGCAACGATACTGACGCTAAAAGTATAAAACTGTGTCGCGTTAGCAAGTTAAGTCTGCAGTTAGCTTAATTGTTTCAATTGTAAATACTAGTTATAATTTGATTGTAATTTTCTTTGTTAATAAAGGCCATTGCCCCTTTCAATATCCTAATGTTTGTTTACCTATTATTTATTGGGTATTTATCGCATACCTTCTGGGCCCGCGACCACGATTGCTGCAATGCGATGGAAACGTAGGGGGAAATAAAACAAAAGGTACCTATGTGATAAATACCCCATAAATAATCTTTAATATGTTAACTCATCGCAAAAGTTTAAAAAGTTTTGTTTACCTAGATTACCAAAGTCATTAAAATAAAGATTAGATTATAATTAGATTATTTATCAAAAACTGCTGATCATTATATTATAAATTATACTACTTAGATCACTGGTTATTGACTCATTGATTATAATTTATAATCAATGAGTCAATAACCAGTGATCGGAAATTTGGACGCTTATATACCTAAAGTTGGTAAAAAGACAACATGGAATGGTTACTTTTGGGAATTTAAAGAACTTCCCGGGAATTCCGGGATTCAAATTTTCTAGAATATTGATGTATTACTGCCGGAATCTTATTTATAGACGAAATATAAGATACTTTTAGTCTGACGCGTTTTTCACTAAAATCGATATTTCCGGAGAAAAAAGTTTTTTTTTACCTACTTCCAGTTTTCTCGAATGCTAATTTTTTTTACCGTAACTAGTCTTATTTCTAGACGAAATGTTAAACACTTTTATTCTGACGCGTTTTTCACTAAGTCGATATTATTTCCGGAGAAAAAAGATTTTTTTATTTACATAATTATGTCCAAATTTTCTCGATTGCTTATTTTTTTGTTGTAATTTGATTTCTAGACGAAATATCAGTTAGTATTTGCCGGATTTTTTCTAATATATTGTTATTGAAAAACTTGTAAGAACTAAAGTATTGTATGTGATCGGAAATTTAAGATTTACTTGTAGAGCGAGTGAGAAAACAAATATAACCTGTTTCCTGTCCTGACCTGTCCTGTCGGGTCCCTTTGTTACATTCGTTGATTGTTTCTTCGTCTACTCATGCGTTCGGCTTCGGGTGTTCTATTAAGTGATCATTTTTTCAATAATTTAGTGGACATCTAAGAACGAATTAATAAATAAGTTAGAAAAACTTACGGACAGAAATCCCGTTTTTGATGTAATCCGAGATATGTGTGGAAAATCCACGGAAGTAAGTGACGCTAATCTTTACACTTTTGCACCACTTATTTCCGTAGACGTTGAAAGGTCGTTTTCAACATATAAATGGGTTTTAAATTTCAAGAGAAATTGATTAAAAATTTAAAATAGGGAAAAAATATTGATTATTTATTGTAATTCAAACAGTAAAATGTCAACGAGTATTTCATAGTTAGTAGACCTCGATGACGATAATGTCGATGAACGGTGAACGATGATGGACTTCTTGCCAGTACGCTGCTTTTTGCAAAACTTAATGCCCTCGTCCTTCAACGTTTCGACCAGATTGTGTAGGGTCTCGTCAGCGTCATCAGTGGGTTCCAAGGCAATAAATCTATCCCCGAGAAGCTGCTGAAACTTCTCGGTGTTCGCCATGATTTGGATTGGGTTAGGTGGGAGCGTGGACTTCAACAGACGGTTTCTTGCAAGCTTCAAGTTGATATTCAGAGAGCCTTGGAGTAGTCGGTGATCAGATCCGGTATTGAACCTGTTGATCACTGAGACGTCTCTGAATATGTGCTTGCTATCCGTCATGATGAAGTCGATCTCATTTTTTCGGTGCTTTGCCATGTTTACTTCCTTTGGGGCCGTTTCTTAGAGAAGGAGTTCATTAAGAACAGCCCTTCTTTCTCAAGGAATTTGACTAGCATTTGCCCCCTGTGATTCCTAGCTCCATAACCATGCGGGCCTATTCGGGATTCGTTGCCCGTCTGGATTCCTACCTTGCCGTTAAAGTCCCCCATAACAACGTTGAAGTGAGCCTTTGTGGTGTATGGTGTTGTGTAAGGCTTTGGATATGTCTTCGTACATATCCTCCACTTCATCATCCAAATGTGCCGAGGTCGGTCGACCTGAACGACCTTCATGCTGTACCGCTTGGATAGCCAAAGGATCAGGGTACGCTACCCTGGTCGACACACTGGAGATTTCTTGGACGTTGTTAGAGAGGGCCTTATTGACGAGGAAACGTACGCCACCCTGGGATGTTTTATCACCCTCGCGAAAGTAGAGAAGATGGCCCGAATCTAGGGTTACGATGTCCTTCCCCTCTCTACGGACTTCGCATAACCCCAGAACATGCCATTTAATGTTCTCTAACTCCACTTCCAACTGCGCTAGAAGGTGGTCAAGCCTCAGAGTGCGTCCGTTAAACGTAGCCAGTGTAAAATTTTTAAGTGGTGAACGGTAGCCTAATGTAGCCCGGAGATTCCTAGCACCCCCTGCCCCGCCGTTACCGTGGCCGCTACCATGGCATAGCGAGGCGGTCGGGAAATGGGGGCCGTTTTCTGGCTTGTCTTATCATTAGGGGGTAATGCCCATAATCCCCACGCTGGGCATGCGCGTTGGGGATCGCAGTTCGTCGGTGGAGTTGCTCTGCAGGGGACGCTGCTGCCTGTCCCCCGGTGTATGTCCCTTAGTCGCCTCTTACGACACCCATGGGGAGAAGTGGGGTGATGCAATTCTAAGCCGGCACCACACGGCACGGGTATGTTATCAATTTTATTGTAAATAAACTTATTACTCATATTTTTATTATTGTTTCATTTCCAAATCTTGGATTTAAAAAAGACCCTTGCTAATATTATGTCAAAGTCAAAAACTCTTTATTTCCATAAATACAATAAATGTACACTTAGAAAAAGTCAAATTCTTAATAACCAAACACTGACACGGAAATAAAGTGATATTATTGATTTCAGTCGCTTCGGTATGTAGACTAAAGTAAAGAAGCGACGAAGAAACCTTTAGCCTGTTAGTTAGTTGTTATTTTTTGAGTTGGAGCAAATCCCGTCCCAAGCTTTTTTATCCTCTAGATAATCTGATATTTTATAGTAGAAGGTTTTGACAATTTCTTTGATTTTATTTACTGATAATTTACTATGATAATTTTTTTATGAAAACATGGAACAAAATAACTTTTGTTTGGTTTTTCTTCAAGAATTATCGAATTAAATGATAATTGCGTAGGAATGAAAGTATTTTATATTTCATCTAGAAAAAGAATTTCGCCATAAAATCATTATATTTAAAAAAAAAAGTTCTTTTCTTCGGAAATATCGACTTTAGTGAAAAACGCATCAGGCTAAAAGTGTCTTGTATTTCGTCTATTAATAAGATTTCGGCAAAAAAACATTCTGGAATTCCCGGGAATTTCTCGGAATTACCGAGAGGTGGTTTTAACCGCTCTATTATTTAAATTATCGCCAACTTTAGGTAAATAAGCGCGCGAATTACCGATCACTAGTAGTAGTAGCATAACATCATAGACTTACAAAATTTGTTGGTCTATCATAACATAAATAATCACAAAACATGAACTCTGAACTTAAAAAATGTTATCAATATGTTTTCCTACGAGTACTTTATCTTCACAACACAACACAGTGCAGTGCAGTAGTAAATTAATAGGTCATCGACATTAGGTTATTGATCATTTAAATACAACTCATTCACCTATCAGAGAATAAACAATATTGGACAATTCAAATTGCATTATTTCGTAGCTCTGCTTAGCCGCAAGCTAAGCAGAGCTTGTGTTATGGGTACAAGATATTAGATAACTGATACATTACATAAATAGATTTTTTTATTATACATAGAAAAAATCCAGAACACCGCAGGCAGACCTTCTTCCGTTGGCCCACATCAGTCATCAAGAGAAGGTCTAGAGTGAAAGTTTTCTTGTCTCCTACCCTGAGTGTTACCTAACACTCAGGGTACCTTGTAGGTACTCTGCTGGCTGCTGCTGGTCAATAGCTTCCCTCATGTTTTGTCAAATAAATGAATTATTGTTATTGTTACCAATTATCAGGGGTACCATTTCAACATTACAAGAAAATTACCTTATTATCTAACATCAAAATGTTCAACAATAAAGTTGCCTGGAAGAAATTACTATTTTGTTTCCTATTTTGTAAGGTGTGTGTGTTATTAATTATTATGGACTATGTTGTATGTAGGTCTACCGTGAGTTTACGCAATCTATACTCGCTAGCCACTGTAGTTAAAAAAATGTATGAAAAGTTTTAAAGCGCCTCTAGCGGAGAGTTGGGTACTAAAATGCGCAGTATGAGTCACGTAGTTAACTATCCTACGTCACAGTGTAGTAAACTATATTACAGTTACAAATTAGACAGATGTCATAGTAACATACTATTACTACTGTAGTTACGGCACTCTCCGACATTTAGCTTCGTGAAATTACTATAGTTTGTAATAGATTTTGCGATTAATGAATTAAAAATGTTTAATAGAGCGCCTTTTGTCTTGGAAATGTTACCTACTGCCGAATAAGAAGATGACGCGTACAAAGAAAGTTTCCATGTGAAATGCGTGTTAGATAAATAGATAACTCTTTATTGTGCCACACAAACACAAAATATAATACAGAAGAAAATGCTGAGAAACAAGGAAGTACAAAGGGTTGCCTTACCGCTTTGAGCGATCTCTTCCAGGCAACCTTGGGATGGATTGGACCTATGATAACAATATAGACGGTAACGTTAGAAAAAGATATGGAAATTAAAATAATTTCTCTACATACTACATATAATAATATGTATAATACCTATCATGTCATAAACTACCTACTTTATACCTCTATAATAAACTTGCATAGACATAAAAATAAAGTTATTAATTTTTTACACTGATAAATAATACTGATGAAGCAGTTTTCTACTAGCCGGAAACCCACTTCAAACTATAGGTGACACCAAGTTTGTGAAACTTTATAGATTAAGTACTTAAAGATTATCCAAAGAAGCTCTTGAGAATTTGTGTGATTTAATGCAAAATGCTAACCTACCATGCACAACCACTGACGTGGGATAAGGACGACCGATGTGGCGCGGCGGGCGAAGGTTCACCTGCCACGCAGGAGGTTGCGGGTTCGATTCCCGCCTTGAGACAAATATTCTTAATATTCTTGTTTGTAAACACTTGGAGTTGAGTGCGAGCGAGTCGGAACCATTCGTAACACGAATAAATTTAGGCTGCATTAGATTTCATTGAAATAAATGAGTTAGGCGACTTTCTACATTTGTCGGATAATAGTACCATATATCCTATCTTCTGTCTCTATCATCGTGCATTATATAGAAAGAGAAAATTATTCAATGTGAGCCATAATCAATCACACAATGATATTAGCATTACTTACTAAGTGTGTTTGAATAGATATAAACCATCAAAACGGATGAGAGTAGGTAGTGCAGGAAGTGGGGGAATGGAGTCTGAAGGCCCATTCCCAGCAATGGATAATTTCGAGTCACGGATGATGATGAAAACACCAAAAAAGTAACGGCTTGCACACAGCTAATTAAGCTGGCACATAACAGGCAAAGGTCTAAGCCGTAGGCACCTGACGTCAACAGGCTGAGCTGATCATGATGCTGTTTGTTGCAGGTACAAGTACAATGTGTCCTACGAGGTGGCCGTCGACCGGAACACGGAGTACATCATGGAGTTTGCAGGGGTGAGTGTGAGACCCAATAGTTAGGATACACGACACTCGACACGATGTCACCACTTTCAGGTCAGGTATCACTTTATCCCAATAAGTGGTGTTTATCATAATACAATGCACCTAAAGTAAAGACATAGTAAAACTGTGTGTTAACCTAAGTTCACTACCTACATACTAATATGTAATGTAAACCACTTACTTACAATAAACGATTTGAAACTTGAAACCTACGTCCACACGGATAGCCATTTGTTTGTGTGAATGTGTCGTGCGTGACAGTGACACCGCTACATCTGCAGATATACACTAGTCAAACTCGATGTACAATGTAATGAAGTGTAATGAATTCGATGTAGAATGTTTGCAAACAAACCGCCCATACTTAACCTAAAATTCACTCTGTTGCCGCTTCTTTTTATACGCAATTTACATATCGATTTGAGATCCTTCCTTTAAATATTTATTAAAGGAAGTATCTCAAATCGATATGCTAACAATTATATCTGAAACTCGACGCCAAGCGTTGTTTAGTTATTTGTGTCGTGGTTTGGTTACAAACATTCTACATCGAGTTTAGCTGGTGTATAGATTCTGATTCGTTTGTTTCCTCTTGGCGTGTGTCTGCCGCCGTGGTCAAGCCATTGCTTTTAAACCTATTCAAACCTACGCGGTATTTCGCTACACTGAGCGAGCGGTAGCGAGACTCGAGTAAGCTTTACATACCGTACGAAATGACAGCTTTTCCTGAAATTGTAAAATAAATCAAACGACGCGCGACAGCTCTGAGTAGCGAATACCGCGTATGTCTGGCCAGTCGGGATTCTGGACAGGCCTTGAAAAGGTCACATGTTCAAAGGTGGTCGCAGATCTAGACCGCACCACTGCCGCACACCACAAAACAGGGCATTAAAATATGGGCTTGAACTCGTAATAATAAGATGCATTTTATATACCTATGTGACTGCGTAAGAAAAAAAGACAGCGCGCGGGCCGCTCACTTGCAGCTTGCGGTGAGACATTGTGTCACTTACGAGGCTTAAAGCCCTTCTAATCCTAAGTGAACTGGGGGAACTTAGATCTGCATCTCGCATGTGAGTGTATTGTGCATTGTCCCCCTGAGGCCCTAACCAGCCCAACTTCCTGAAGTAGGTACTCTCCCTGAAGTTAAGCCCATATTTGAATGCTGTGCGGTAGCGGTGGTCGCTGTATGTCCTGTAAAGTGCGGCCTGTATGTCCAGGACCTGGTGCTGTACGAGACGCCGGCGCGCGTGACGGTCGCCAGCAACTTCGCGAACAAGACGTATCCGCTCTTCATCACGGCGCGCCAGCAGAAAGGTGAGGAGGGAAGGCGGGAGTACACCATTAGCGCGTTAGTGCACTAATTGGGTCTGAAGTCTCGCTCAGTTTGCATACTGTAGAAAGAGATGCCCTCTATTTCAAGGCAGAAAGACAGCTGTTAGCCATTTAGCGCTCTAACAGAGAAGCACAAGCTGAAAAGATATTATTTGCGTTGAAGATAGAATCTAAATTGTATTTTTTCCCGGCCCAGAAGGACTAATGTTAACAGGCCATGACCATGAAATACTGTTACATTCTGAGAACGCGCTGGTTACATAAGACGCACACGTTATT
The DNA here is from genome assembly GCA_963662085.1 of Eupithecia inturbata. Lineage (NCBI taxonomy): Eukaryota > Metazoa > Arthropoda > Insecta > Lepidoptera > Geometridae > Eupithecia > Eupithecia inturbata. Next base: position 7,860,144 of record OY759206.1, on the reverse strand, counting down.
CCAGAATTCCCGCGATCGAAATCGCGCGGCTAGATTCTGTCGCTTCGCTACCGGCCGACGGGATCGCGACACGATGCAATGTAAACGGAGCGTGAAGACCTGATGGACAGACGACATTGTAGCGGGAGCCAGGAGTCGATGGATCCATGGCTCCCGACCGCTATTCGTGGCCTCGTCATCTGGGGGAAGCCTATGTTCAGCAGTGGACGTATTTTTTATTACCAACCGCCACCTATTTCTGTCCTCCTAAGGGGACCCTTGGGCCGATTTATGGCATGTCTACATTGATCTTCTGGGCTATCTTTATTGGCCTGGAAAAATATAATTTTATATTCGAGCTGCAACGCAATGCTACGTGGTTTGTCCAGCTGATCTGTTTCTTGACCATTGAGTTCCATTATACAAGTACGGCGGAGGGAATATTCTATACGCAATGACAGTTGTTTATAGTGCCGATACAAAGCGCCCTCGATCGTCTCTGGTATAACATTGACAGTAGTCGAGGCGCGCCAAAACAACTTGTCAACCGTTATATTAGTTCCATAGATCCATCACCGCGCCGCTCACGCGACGCTCAACGCCAAAATGGCGCAATCTGTCATCGATATGACCTCCAGCCTCTAGCGTACTCGTATAATGGAGCTCAGTGTTGCTGACCAGTCTCCCCTTGCAGGTGTGTTCTCGTGGCAGCTGCCCGTGGTGGTGGCCTCCTCCTCGGGCTCCATCCACCAGTTCAGCAACATATCCAGGACTCTCTGTCCGCACAACAACATGTTCGCGCAGGGAGAAGACTCCTGCGGTAGGTACTATAATTATAATACCCATTTATTTCAGACACGTCATGTTCCATGGCCACACGAAATGAGTTATTGTCTTAAAGGGTACCTACCTAAATATTATATTAGGTCCTTACATATGAAGTTGGCGTTTTTCGTACTGGCCACTTTAATCACAAATTTCTCCTCTTTGGTAAGGAATTCCAAATTCAAATTTGTACAGCTATAGACTCATGTATTTGTGCTTCGATGATCGTCATTCATTTGTTTTTTTTCTTCTGTTTTTTTCTGTTTGCGTCACTCATTTTACAAAATGGAAAACTTAAAATATCGCATTATTTACGAGTACGAGTTCCGCCGTGGCACTAGTGCTGCGGAAACAACTCGAAGGGTGAATGATGTGTATGGCGGTCGTGTTGCAATAGAAAACACAGTTCGTTTTTGGTTCCAACGTTTTCGTTCTGGAAATTTTGACCTGCAGAACAAGCCCCGTGGACGGCCTGAGACTCAAGTTGATAATGAAGAGTTGAAGGCTATTGTGGAAGCGGATCCATCGCAAACCACGGCCGAGTTAGCTGCAGGCTGCGATGTTAGTGATAAAACTGTTTTAATTCACTTGAAGCAAATTGGGAAGATTAAAAAGCTTGAAAGGTGGGTACCTCACGAATTGACTGAAGCAAACCGGCAAACGCGCGTCGACTGCTGCGTTACATTACTAAACCGGCACAATAATGAAGGTATTTTAAACCGAATCATTACCTGTGATGAAAAATGGGTTCTTTACGATAATCGGAAGCGCTCAGCGCAATGGTTGGATCCTGGCCAGCCAGCCAAATCCTGCCCCAAGCGAAAATTAACCCCAAAAAAGTTACTTGTAAGCGTTTGGTGGACTAGTGCCGGTATTGTTCATTACAGTTTTCTCAAATCTGGCCAGACTATTACGGCTGATGTCTATTGTCAGCAATTGCAAACCATGATGGAAAAGCTAGCGGCTAAACAACCTAGGCTGGTCAATCGCTCCACGCTACTGCTGCTTCACGACAACGCTAGACCACACACTGCGCAACAGACGGCTACTAAATTAGAAGAGCTTCAATTGGAAAGTCTAAGACATCCTCCGTACTCCCCGGACCTTGCTCCAACAGATTACCATTTTTTTCGAAATTTGGATAACTTCTTGCAAGGGAAAAAATTCAACTCCGATGGGGCAGTCCAAATCGCCTTCAAAGATTTTATTGATTCCCGTCCGACTGGTTTTTTTAGTAAAGGGATCAATGAACTACCTATAAGATGGCAAAAGTGCATAGAAAATAATGGTTCATACTTTGATTAATTAAATATATTATATTAAAAAATATTCGACTTTTTGTTCCTCCCATACAAAACGCCAATTTCATATGTAAGGACCTAATATTTGGAACATGTAAACAAAGTCCTGGTTCCCACTCGGAAACGAGTAGACGAGCGCGTTCTGATGAGCTGGTGGACACATCAATGAATGAGGTTTTCCCGTTCCATACCAACGCTCATGGCGGCTCATCCCACAGTCTCTAAGAAGAAAGAACTTTGGGCAGATTAGTGTTAGGACGGGCTGTTTTCTTCGATTGCGATGCTTTATCGAAACCTGTTATTTCAACATTTTGTAAACATTTAACCAAAATATTATGGTTAAGTAAGGTCCTTTATTACTTACTCGTTTAACAACAACAAGTCAACAATCAGAGAAGAGAAGTAAACAATAATAGGATAGTTTTATTAATATGAATATGTTCTGTATGGGTTGAGCCGAATTCGGCAACAACTGAGTTTCTTTAAACTCTGGTTTTAGTGGACTCGGTTAACAGAGCTATTTGAACGTGTCTGTGAGCGACTACCTCACGTAAACCGGTCCGGTATCTATTCTGTGGGGATCAATTGCTGAAATGTTCTAGTAGACGTATGCGTCAGAATCACAATTGCAATATTTACTATAACGACAAGCAATCCTTTGTGAATAAAGCTTCGCCCAGAAAGACGCGGCCAGTACAATTTATAAGAAAAAAGTATTCAAATTTTAATACAACACAAATTGTACGTCGTCACCGCAGCCGGCGTCTGTCTCGCATAGGCATAAGGGGGCCGTACCCGAACATAACCGAGGTTTCCGTGAGGGATTCGGTTTAAACGAGGGATTCGCTCGCGGAGACCTTCGAACAGCTCAGCCGCCGCCATGCCGGTTAGAAATTGACATATGTTTTCTTTCTGTTCACGCTTCAGTCGACGGGAGATGGATTAAGGTCTACTGTGGCCCGTTGATACGTAAATACCTATTTTTGTACACAAACACTGATTTATTTATATTTATACTTCAGTGAAGAAATCATCCTGAGGGCACTTTGTAGAATAGATAGACATAATTTGTATCTTAAAATTGTTAATAACCATTGCAAATAAGCTAAAAGATTTTGCAGTTCTTTTATGACTTAAGATATTTTCCACACCTAAGATGTGTATAAACTCGTGTGTGTGAGTGAATCCCACATGGAAACTGGCATAGAGAGTTTCAAATGCAGAGCGAACCATCTGTCACTTTCGCGTGAGTCGATGGTGTTCCGATATTCATTTGGTTTGATTTTTATGGCTTAAATGTGTTGCCAATCTTATGAAGATAATAAATTTTCGCTATGCGTTTAAAATGGGCTAAACCCAAACAGGCCCGACAAAATACGAGGTTTCCGTGAGGGATTCACGCTTATGACGTTCAAACAACTCTGCTAAAAGTTTTCTATTACTAAGTTTAGTAAGTTTGAAATGATTTGTACCGCTCAGTAGACTAAGCACAATGCACTCCTTCAATATTCTTTCTTTGTCTCAGCAGCCCCATTGCTGGGCCTCCCTAGACATTCTCTAGTATGTTACCGACGCGCGGCGCGTGGGCGCGTGGCGCGCTGGCGAAGGTCCGCCTGCGACGCAGGTGGTTGCGGGTTCGATTCCCGCCTCGGGACAAATGTTTTTACGATCTGCAGATATTTGTTTCGAGTGTTCACATAGAGATGTGTAATTATGTATAATCAGTTATCTAGTACCCATAACATAAGCTCTGCTTAGTTTCCTACCCCCCTCCAACCCTCGGCTTGGTTGCAGACACGCCCGTGACCAACACCCCCATCATCCACCTGACCTCGTCCTCGCCGGACCCCATCAATGTCACCATCAAGGTACTACTCTATTCGACTATTTACCCTAGCTACTCTACAATTTATTAATTTTAGTGATGGATCGTTGAGCCATCTGTAGATTGTTTGCAACAGTCAGTAGTTAGCTCAATTGTTTCAATTGTATAATATATAGTTTAATTTGTTTCCATTATTTGATTGTAATTTTCTTTGTTAATTTTCGTATAGTTGAACTCTTTATTTTAGTTTATTTATTTTTAACTTATTTTAGTTAATAAGGTACCTAACAAAAAGATTTTTATGAGGCTTTTGTTTTACAACTTAGGTAAAGCTTTTTCTACAGACAAACCCTCATTTATCCATAACACTGCTTAGCTTGGGGCTAGATGACGCTGTGTGAATTGTCCAGCATTATTTATTAATTTTTGTGATGACATGTACAATATTCTTGCATTATGTAGATAGATGATTAGATTGTAAGATCTTGGAAGTGAAAGTTGTACCGGAGTGAATGTGTTATCGTCAGGTGGAGACGGTCCAAGACTTCTACATAAAGCTGGACGGCGCGACCAACGTGAGCAGCGCGCCGAGCCAGCCGCAGTACTACTTCTATCCTTTCGACCAGGGCTCCGCCTCGGGGCTGGTCTCGCAGAGCGTGCGCCGGAAACAAATGTGCCACGAGGAGCTGGACGACCACGAGCAGTCTATACTGGACAGGTATAATCATTATATCTAATTATTTATACAAACTAACTTAGGAGTAAAAGGATAACAAGGAGTTCATCTTAACTTCTAATGGAATTAAATTATGCGTGTGCCTGAACTAGGTAAATACCAGTTTTTCAGGCAAAAAGAGTTAACAACAAATAGCTTGTTACCAACCGACACCTGATTATTATCCCTCTAAAGGGGATGGTATGACCTAAAATAAATCGTTGCAACCGACACCCTGTAGCGGCCCAGTCTTTCGAGAGCGCTTGGCAAAGGCTTCCGCTGTAATTATTGACTAGTTTCTGCCCGTGGCTTCGCACGCGCTGTTTCTATGGAAACGTTCAAACCTTATTTGAAATGGGAACTGAGTTATGGGATAAAAAATAGCCTATCTGTTATTCCAGGTCTAGACCTGGTTGTACGAAGGTCTAGATCTGGCTGTACATAGGTCTAGACGTATTTGCACGTAAGTCTAGACCTGGCTGTACGCAGGTCTAGACCTGGTTGTATGTACTAGGTCTAGACCTGGCTGTACGTAGGTCTGGACCAGGCTGTACTAGCTCTAGACCTGGCTGTACGTAGGTCTCGACCTGGCTGTAAGTAGGTCTAGAGCTACGTCTATGCATAAATAACAGCCGGATCGATCCGTCCAGTTGATTTTGGCACGAAGAAGTAACGAACATCCATCCAAAGTTATAACATTAGTGTGATGTGATATGAGTCAGGTAGGTGGGTGCCCACAACACGACCTCTGTTGTGCTTGGAGCTGGATGCTGCGAAGTGCGTCGTCAAGCCTTGTTTATGTTCACAGATATTACGAGATGGCAAACCTATACAAGACGAGCGGCTGGCTGTCGCGTCCGAAGAGCGTGATCCTTCTCATTGAATCCGATGACGACCTATGTGCTGTTGTCTCGATACAGAACTTCTCGGTAAGTACAGGCGACTGCCCGCGGCTTCGTTTGAGGTAGGTGAGAGGTAGCCTAGCAGGTACGAACAGTAAAGCACCTCCCTATTAGTTAAATAATTTTCTGAATCGGTTCAGTAATTCTAGGGATTACCCTTTACGATCTTTGTCTGTACAAGTTATAAATAAGAAATGTTTTAGTTCGTACTTGGATACCTATTGTTTCCTTACTCGAAACTAGATGGCGCTAGAAAGATAATTCTGAACAATGATTTAAGGTTTTTATTCTGATTCGTAGGAATTTATAATAATAACGTTTTATATTCCAGTGCCCAGTGTTCGACAACGAGCGCGACATATTGTACGACGGGTACTACCTGACTATGACGCGGCGCGGCGGCATCACCCTCACTGTCAGTACTCAAGCAAACTCTTACTCTCTCACTTATGAAACTCTCTTGTCATTTATCATTAACATAGATATGTTGAGCCCACTGCTGGACATAGGCCTCCCCTAATGAGCGCCATAACGCCCTTCAGCTTGCCGCATCCAGCATCTACCTGCAGTCTTTCACAGATCGTCATCCTACTGGCCGGAAAGCGTCCTACACTACGTTTGCCGAGTCGTGGTCTCCACTCAAGAACACTTTTAACCCAGCGGTTGTCGGTTCTTCGCGAGATATGGCCGCTGCCATATCTCGCGAAGAACCTGCCACTTCAGCTTTGAGCTATGTCGATAACTTTGGTTCTCTGTCGGATGCATTCGTTACGAATCCTATCCTTCAGAGAAACTCCGAGCATATCTCTTTCCACAGCTCGCTGAGCGACTTTGAACTGGTGGAGCAGCCCTACCGTGAGCGTCCACGTCTCAGCTCCGTGGGTAGGACAGGAACAGGTAGCACTGGTTGAAAACTTTCGTTTTCAAGCATTGCGGTTTGGATGACGAGAAGACTCGGCGTAGTTTACCAAAGTTTTCTTAACTTTATGCTATTACTAAAAGAACGACAAACGACAGAACAATCATTACAAGTTTGTTTCTTTTTTAAGTTAAAAATGTAAACACAAATTTGTGCTGGCGACGACACGCTGTTCATTTGAACTCGCACAACGGGCGCTAAAAAATATCGCAGGACATGCATGGCGGTCCACTCGATGCGGGTTAGAACCCTTGAAGACATCACTTCGTTTGTTTGACTCACTATGAATAAGAAGCCGCATTATTCGTAGAATGGATTTATATAATTGTCTTCCTGCTCTTTTCCAGCAAGACACATTCCCCATCGGTTTCTACATAGTGTTCATAGTGAAGACGTCCGACGCCGACTGCACGGGGCAAGCCGGACCTGACGGCGCGAACGAGACGACCTCCATACTGCATTACTTCGGCTGGGAACAGGCGCGGGACACGCTCGCCGTCAACACTAACGACGGACGCGTCAAGACTTTTAGGTATGTGTGACTCATTGACGCGCGGCTCATTGACTCTGACTCACGACTCATCGCCTTGTACGCACAGTTTCAGGGTGATCTCCACGATATCGTACCAGGAGTACCTGGTGGGCGCGGGCGCCGCGCTGGCCTTCTTCCTGGCTTTCTACGTGGCCTTCCTCGCCGCGCTGTGCCTGCAGACACGGCGCCGCACCAGGGAGCGCCTCACTGAAGGTACGCAGTGAAGTGTTACCGTACAGTATACAGGGTGCTGCTCGCTGCACACTTCGATAAAAGGTAGCCTATTTGCTGTTTTGTGTAAGTTGGGGTGTGATCGGATGCGGGATTAGATCGTATGAAACCAATCTTAGCGGAACTAAGCATCACTCTCCAATGCCGCCAACAATACAAAATATGCCTCAATTCTGCTAAAATCAACTCCATACACTCGCCTTCACTCCATACCATATACTCGCCTTCACTCCATACCATACACTCGCCTTCACTCCATACCATACACTCGCCTTCACTCCATACCATACACTCGCCTTCACTCCATACCATACACTCGCCTACACTCCATACCATACACTCGCCTTCACTCCATACCATACACTCGCCTACACTCCATACCATACACTCGCCTACACTCCATACCATACACTCGCCTTCACTCCATACCATACACTCGCCTTCACTCCATACCATACACTCGCCTACACTCCATACCATACACTCGCCTTCACTCCATACCATACACTCGCCTACACTCCATACCATACACTCGCCTACACTCCATACCATACACTCGCCTTCACTCCATACCATACACTCGCCTACACTACATACCATACACTCGCCTTCACTCCATACCATACACTCGCCTTCACTCCATACCATACACTCGCCTTCACTCCATACCATACACTCGCCTTCACTCCATACCATACACTCGCCTACACTCCATACCATACACTCGCCTTCACTCCATACCATACACTCGCCTTCACTCCATACCATACACTCGCCTTCACTCCATACCATACACTCGCCTACACTCCATACCATACACTCGCCTTCACTCCATACCATACACTCGCCTACACTCCATACCATACACTCGCCTACACTCCATACCATACACTCGCCTTCACTCCATACCATACACTCGCCTACACTACATACCATACACTCGCCTTCACTCCATACCATACACTCGCCTTCACTCCATACCATACACTCGCCTTCACTCCATACCATACACTCGCCTTCACTCCATACCATACACTCGCCTACACTCCATACCATACACTCGCCTTCACTCCATACCATACACTCGCCTTCACTCCATACCATACACTCGCCTTCACTCCATACCATACACTCGCCTTCACTCCATACCATACACTCGCCTACACTCCATACCATACACTCGCCTACACTCCATACCATACACTCGCCTACATTCCATACCATACACTCGCCTACACTCGCGTCCAGTCGTACCCACCGCACTATACTCGGTTTTGGAAACCGAGATATTTTATGTCAACAGATACATTTAAGAATAAAACTTAACAAAAACTTATAAAAAATAAACAGAAAATTTATAAATAGTTGTTTCGTCGCTTCTTTATTTTAGTCTACATACCGAAGCGACTGAAATCAAACATTACACTTTATTTCCGTGTCAGTGTTTAATTATTAAGAATTTGACCTTTTCTAAGGGTACATTTATTGTATTTATGGAAATAAAGAGTTTTTGACTTTGACTTTACTGTAACAGAAGGCACATCGGTTAGCCACCCCGCGCCCCTCGCCCCGGACGTGGTCACCAATGCGCTGAGAAGAAGAAACGTGGACACCAGCGGCGACCACGGAGACGCGACCTCGGTCTGTGAGTACCGACATGTCTCGGGCCTCCAACGACACACGGATTTATGATTTATTTATTTCACCATTTCGTTACCGTTTATATTTGCCCGTATAACACTGGCAATAACAATAATTTGATAAAAAAATAAACATAATATAAATTTATCACACACTAATCTTATTATTTATATAAACTTATTTAATTTGAGTACAAGTGCCCGCACCGCTCGCGCCCAAGGCTTGCGTAGTTACTCAAACAAAACAATAACAATACTTAGTGATAAAATATAATGATAAAAATAAATAAAGTGAAACAAATGTTTATTTTGTTAGCTCTGTCATCTCCCTCCGACACGGAGTCGTCATCATCAGAGGCGGAGGAAGTGCAGGACCGCGACTGGCACCGGCTCAGCGGCAAGCTGTGTCTCGCCAACTTGTCCAGGTGCGTGGTACACCTTGTACGTACGTATGACTAGTCGCGGCACGCCTTATTCAATGGAAAGGTTATTTATATCTGGGAACTGATTTATGGAATGAAATATGCCTAGGTTTTGTTCCAGGTCAAGAAGTACGTTTGTATGCAAAATTTCAGCCCGAGGGCGAAGCCTCGGCCTTCGGTGTCGGTCTTCATTTCAGCTTGTCCATCAAGGGCTGCAACGCTGACCGCGCCGTGATGGCCTGGTCCTGCGCTACGCTGCGCTACGCTGCGCTACGCTGCGCTTTCGGCCATCACCATCGCGGCCAGCAACCCACCCATTACAGACCTCGACGACAGAACCACGACTAATATTATAAATTCTATAGCAACTGTCTGTATATTTTATTATATTCTATTCTACACCCGAGCCAAACTCTATGTAGAATGTTTGAAACAAACCGTCCATACTAAACCTAACATTCACTCTGTGGCCGCGTCTTTTTATACGCAATTTACATTACTTGTTGATTTGAGATCCTTCCTTCAATAGAGGTAAATATTGCATAGAATTATGCTGTACGCCAAGCGAGTTTTAGTTATTTGTGTCGTGGTATGTTTACAAACATTGTACATTGAGTTTGGCTAGTTTATATACCTTTTCACGTCTAAACGGCTGAACGGATCTTAATGAAATTTGGCAGGGAGGTAAATGGTATCCCGGACACGGACACGGGCTACTTGAAGACGCAGGCTGGTACAATGTTTTGTTTGCCCGCAGATGTCGTTCCCGCGTGCTGCAGGCGCGCTCCCGGCTCTACTTGTGGAACGTGCTGACGGTGGCCGTGTTCTACACGCTGCCTGTTGTTCAACTGGTGGTCACGTACCAGCGGGTGAGTGCTGGCGCCCCAATGCAAGGGCTCCGTACCCGAAGAGTGAAACGAGACCATGTTACTAAGCCTCCGCTGTCTGACTGTCAGCGGGCTGTATCTCGTGAACCGTAAATGTGGAAATGTTTCAGAATGTGTAATTCTCTTACCGCTATAACAACAAATAATATAATTGAGACGGGCCATGTTGGCTTTTTGTTTCATTTTTTGATCCATCAAAGTCAAATATTTTTAAAGTTCCTTTTGCGAAAAAGTTTTGTACATTGGTACGGGACCCTTCGTGTGCGAGTCGACTCGCATTTGGCCGGCTTTATGACTGTCTTGTATTTAATTAGACGTTATGTTTGTTTTATTTAAATATCGCGAGCCAAAGAAGCACTTGCTAGTTTAACGTTTCACATGCTTGTTCAGTTCCGATGAGAATTCACAATACGATAGGACTAACCTGACGCTGTAGCCAGGGTCGTCTCCTAACGGGAGAGCTCTCGAACTCGACGAATGACGCTTGTTTATAACAAGTTTTTTAAATTTGAGGCTCGGTATGAATTATGTAAAGCAAAAATCTAACATCAAAATGCTATTATAATAAATATAAAAGACTTTTTATTAGATAAGAACATAAGTATTGATGAATCAGTGAATTATTATTTAACCAGATTAATGTTTAATGTATTTTGTAATTTAATGTTCTCAATGTGTAAAAACTTAGTTTGTTTCTTTTTGTCTGTAACTAGACTCTCCTACTGATGTATGTATATGTGTATATATATATATATATATATATATAGATTTAGGCAAAACATATTGTAGTATGGTGCTTACCTATTACCATTCTTCCATCGTTGTGACCAGCCATGTTTACAAATAAATAATTTGAATTTGAATAAGCTTCACTAAATTAATTAATTTATACTTTATTGTACAAAATACAAGAAAAAATACCTTATAGCTTAAAAAAAAACAGTACAAAAGTCGGCCTTATTGCTTAAAGCAATATCTTCAAAGCAACCTGAAATGATGATATAATCTCCAAGTTGTAGTTATCTGTTCATCCCCAGCTGCTGAACCAGTCCGGCAACCAGGACCTGTGCTACTTCAACTTCTTGTGCGCGCATCCGCTGCTCGTGGTGTCCGACTTCAACCACGTGTACTCCAACCTGGGGTACATCCTCCTGGGCTTCCTGTTCCTAGGTACGTTCGTTTCTATCTCTGCCTCGAATATTACAAAGCTAGATTCGAGTGCCACCGTCTATATTGTTCTTTAATGTGCAGTCTACCCCATGGTTGCCTGGAAGAGATCGCTCGAAGCGATAAGGCCGCCCTTTGTACTTCCTCTAACCCCAGCGTTTCTTTCTGTACTGTTTCTGAGTTTGTGCGGTACAATGAAGTGTCTCTGTTTAACACTAAGTGTTAAAGTCACGTAGTCAGTAGACAAGTCTCGACAGGTGTGAGCTGATCTTAAGAGAGCGCATTGCGCGCTATATTGTGAAAAGGATAGGCATAGGATTTCGCGTTCATAGGAGCGGGACAGAGCATACGTTTTTGGAGCGGCGTAAGAGCAAAAATAATTTTTTTGCTTATTTACTAGAAAACTACACAACTTATGAAGAAACTGATTCAAGGATCTAAATAATTAGTAATAACCTACGAATCAAAACATACATCATTTCAATAGACCGCAGGGTTCCTGAGATCTCGACCAAATCATGTGCAAACCAGAGCACTTACATGAATTTTTTTTTCGTATCTTGTTTTCACATTCAAGGAACTAAAGAAAAAATGTTGAATTTTGTGTAATTCGGGTTTTTTACCGCGTGGATCCCGTGAGTACTGAGATGTAAGACTTGTTTTTCTTAAAGTTTGACAACCTCACCCGTTAGGCTCGCCTTAAGAGGCGAGCCATTACTTAAGAGTAATGATATATATAGTCTTACTAAACAAACTGTCACATCGACAAACTCGCGACATGAGTACTGCTCTAATCTAGTTAACGTTTAGTACTCGGAGTTAAGTTTATGGAGTTCGTAACTAATATCTAAACAAGTATATTGAGCTAGTTTTGAAGCGAGTCGAATAGATAGCATCCATGTTTATATACTGTATTGTATATTTGCAGCTCGCGTGAGAAGGAGACACAAGGAGCATCAGGAAAAGACAGAGCACGAGGTAATTTGTACTTTATGGCAAGACAAGAGTGAATAGATCTGGAGCTGGGTGTTCTGGACACATCGTCGGACACATGGCATGGTCACTTACCAACAGGTGAGATTGTGCTCAAGCGATGCTCCATTGAATATAAAAAAAAGAATAGAAACTTGGTCAGTAACTGTGTGTACTGTGAGGACTCGCTCGACCTACCTTCACATAAACGTTAAACGTCAGTTCATACTTTCTTTATCTGACAGTACTCTCTCTCTCTCTCTCTCTCTCGCTCTGCCGAGGGAAGGGTTCGTTTCCATACAAATGTTACAGCTGCCTCCCACAGTCTACTAGAAATACTTCATATAAAGTAAGCCACCTTTGTGGGAGAAAATAAATGCCTTATTTATTATCATCATGTCAGCTTTTCTTGAGTTTGTCTTGACGTTGTCCACTTATAATATGAATAATATGTTTGCCTAGCTTGGAGCTAGCTAATGCTATGTTAATTGTCCAAAATTATTAATTTATTTTTTACATGTCTAACACGAGAGAAAGTTCTAGTAAATATTTGTTTAATTATTCAATATACCTTCGTTTGAGCACAATCTCCTGCTGGAAAGTGCCGATGCCCATTTACAGCAGATGTAGGTAATAATTAGTTTGTTTTGTGTTACGTTTATTATTTATTTTGTGTTGACATCTTTATGTAAATGTAACCCGGCGCTCCACAGCGAATCAGAGTATGAGTATGAGTGAGGATGTATCACGAAGGCCTATGAGACACCTTTTCAGTCCTAAAATGAACTCTTTGAATGAAAGCTAATCCCCACTGTGGGACGCGCGCCACAGGGACATGATCATGCACCGTAACGTCACGTCTCCTGTTGTACCGCGGAGACCTAACACCCTCCCTCCCCCTGCACCTTGCAGAAGCAGCTGGGCATCCCCCAACACTTCGGGCTGCTGTACGCGATGGGCGTGGCGCTGGTCTCCGAGGGGCTGTTGTCTGCCGCCTACCACGTCTGTCCGAACAGCATGAACTTCCAGTTCGGTCAGTATTATACTGTAGTGAGCAGAGCACTGCTGTACGCGGTGGGCGTGGAACCCTCGGTGCGTGAGTCCGACTCGCACTTGGCGTTTTATTGTTGTTTCTTGTTGTTTTATTGGATGGATGTTTGTTATTGCTTCTCGCCAAAACTATACGCGTCGAGCTTCAGTAATTGTAATGTAGAGACCTGGGATCAAACGCTGGCTACTTTTATCCCACAAATCAGTTCCCATGGGATATAAATAACCTTCAATATAAACAACGCGTAGGTACAGCCTCACACCCGCCCCTATTTGGATAAGGCAAGTTGGGAACTTTAATGAATAGTTTTGCATTACGATTATAAAAATGTTTTAATGCTCTTCGATGTCCTGCATTATGCAAATTTAGATACGGAAGTGAAGGAACGAATTAGAACGAGTGAAATACAACGAATGAATGAATAATGAATGGATACAAAGGTAACAAATAAAATCGAATAACAATTTAGCTGAGTGAAGTCATTGATATTTAGTACCACCGTAGTCTGCTAGATGGCGCTGTACATGACTTCTGAACACAACGCGTGCGAAGCCGCGGGCAGGTACTAATCTACAATACACCATCTATACCCCTTATTCATAATGCTCCGCTAAATTAAAACAGTTGCTAATCAGCGTGTTTTCTCACTCTGACTTATGTCGTTAGAAGCAGACAGAGTGAGAGATAGCAAGTTAGCAGACTGTTATGGATAAGGGGGTTGGTAGTTATTTATTTTTATGAATCAATAAATTTGTTTCCAGACACGTCGTTCATGTACGTGACGTCAGTCCTCTGCATGGTGAAGATCTACCAGGCGCGGCACCCCGACATCAACGCGCGCGCGCACGCCACCTTCGGAGTGCTCGCGCTCATCATATTCATAGGTACGTCCACTCGCACACCACGTGCCCGGAGACGACATGCCCACACGCTTGGCAGGCGGATTGATGATCGCAGTGGAGGTGTTAATAAACCCAGTAGGAAGCTGCTGCGCTTCCTCTGTAGGTTCCCTGAGTCGAGTCTACCACACGCACGGGCTGAGTCGGAGGCGTCGGTTCTTACGGCCAGTATGAGTCATATGGTCAAAAAAAAAAACAAAAAAACTAAATGAAAGAATGCAATAATAATCATAAACTCTGCTTCTTTTTAAGAATAGTGATGCGAATATGTTGACTCGAAACATATCGGGACTAACGAGAGCTTCGATAATTATCGAGCTGACAGAATATGCTGACAGAATATGAAAACTTGTATTCTTTCATTAAGTCAAAGAAAATAAATGCGTGGACGTAGTATTTACCGGCCGGTCTACAATTATAACCCGTACATTTGTCCCCCAGGTCTGGTGGGCGTCCTGAATGCCAACCTGTACTTCTGGGTGGCGTTCACCGCGCTGCACCTCGTCACGTGCCAGGTGCTCACCTTCCAGATATACTACCTGGGACGGTTCAAGATGGGTAACGACACACATTACTATGAACACAACTTCTGTTTATTAAGTAGCCGCCAAACAACTTGTCCGGTGATGGCCAGGGACAGTGGGAAGTTTGCGCAGGTACACACATCCACGCGTATTCATAATTCATATGCCACCGAAAACACAGCCGGCGAAAGAGATAGAGAGAGAGAGATTCACAGTGAATAATCGACGCGACTGTCCAGAAGGTAACCGCTCACCAATTTGGTTTAAGAATTGCGCTCTGCGCATCTTAGTCACGTAGTTCGCCAGAGGACAAGAAGTTTGACGATTATTATACCTGTTCTATTATGTAAGCAAATCCGAAGAAGCAAAATAAACATTTGAGTAGAAGCCCCCGGAATGTCAAGTCTACAACCAACGCTAGTCTTTCGGCAGAGCCGCCGATGGCGTCACAGGCTACAACCAATTATACAATAAATCTTAAAATTTAGGTGTAGATTCTTCGTTCAACTAAAGAGGTACCATTGGTGCCCCAAGCCCGCGCGTAATGGACCGTCTGCAACGGTCCCGTAACACCAGCTCGGCTCACTTCGGGGCTCGATGAGGTGGTGTGGCGCGCCGATGAGGAGAGGCGCGCCCGGTGGTGGCCCGAAGGTTCGACACATTTAAATCTATGTGAGAACTAGGAAAATAGAAGTGAAGTCGGATGCCTCGTGGAGTGTCGGTAGCAAGCGCTGCAGGCGGGCGCGGGGCGCCACGTTGTGCTGACTCCGCGTCGCGTTGTCGGCTACTTCCACGAGCGATCCTAATTTAGGTACGCTATTCTGCAATATCTGTGTAGTGAGATTGTGTAACAGCTATCGTATTCCCGCAGACGGCGGCACGCTGTACCGCGCGTGCGTGATGCTGTCCCGCGGCGGGCGCGCCGCGCTCACGCCCACGCACATCGGCCGCGGCGCCATGCTGCTCGCCGCTAACCTGGCCAACTGGGCGCTCGCTGTCTACGGGTAACTACATGTACTGCTCTACAACTCATCTACATATTACTAGTTGTACACGTTTAGCGCGTAAGTGCACTAGCTGAGTCTGAGCTCTCGCTCAGTTTGCATACTGTAGAAAGAGATGCCTCTATTTCAACGCAGATAGACAGCTGTTACCAATTTAGCGCTCTGACGGAGAGGTACAAGCCGAAATTAACTTTTTTGTGTTGTAGATAGAATCTAAAATGTTATTTGTCCCGACCCAGGAAGATATCCAGAAATACTGGTGTCAACTCAGCATAAGTGCCTTTAAACGAACACTACATAAACCATCCTTCGTAGACGTAAAAGCCATTGACGATGACGTCACTAGTGTCAATTCAGTTGGCACTAAAACTAAACCAAACACCTTGCACCGACATTAAAAGGATGATGCCATCATTATTATTGCTGTCGAGTAAGTATAGTTTTTAGGGTTCCGTAACGGGTTAAGGGTGAAAACGGAACCCTATTACTAAGCCTCCGCTGTCCGTCCGTCTGTCACGTGGCTATATCTCATGAACCGTAAGAGGTAGACAGTTGGAATTTTCAGATAATGTGTATTTCTCTTGCCGCTATAACAACAAATAATAAAAATAAAATAAATATCAAAATTAAACGGGGCTCCCATACAACAAACCGATTTTTTTGGCTATTTTTGCTCTTAATTTGTAAACGCTATTGAACTACTATACGTAGACACATGAAACATTCTATAATTAAGTAACACTTCAACTGTAATAATAACAAATATTAAAAATAAAATAAAGTTGAAAATTTAAAGGGGTCTCCGAACAAGTGAAAACTTGATGTTCTTTGAAAAAGTTGCCTGATTTTTACGGTACGGAACCCTTCGTGTGGGAGTTGACTCGCACTTGGCGGTTTATTATGCCGTCTGAGATGGCACCACTCACCCGGATGGATCTCTTGACATTTCATTTTATAATAGATATTTAATGTTATTCAGACAAGACAGGCTTAATTCGTGTCCCATTCCACTGACAGGTTGACGGTTGACACATTATAATTATTAAGTGTGAACCGTACCCCCTGTCTTTGCTTAACGAGTGACAATTGGCACGATTTTAAATATTAAAAAAAAATCTAATCGTGTTGCATAATTTTCTCAGTTTCGTACATTTATAAACGACTTTAAAAATATAACTACTTACTTTGCTAAGTTAGACTTAACCTCCATTGAACGCACGTTACGTATGGTACCTACAGGGTGACCCAGCACAGCCGCGACTTCGCGTCGCACCTGCTGCTCGTGCTGATGAGCAACCTATTCCTGTACACCCTGTTCTACATCATCATGAAGCTGCTGCACAGGGAGAGTATACGGTGGATCAGGTGAGGACACATTCGTGCTCACTTCTAAACAAGTCTAAACAAGTCTAATACTATAATTAAATCAAAAATCAATAACTTTATTTCATGAGGCTTACAAAATAAGCACTTAGACAACACACACAATTTTAAACTATGAAATATCAAATAAGAAATAAAGTGTTAAGTAAGTATTGATTTTATCTTCACTTAATTTTTTTATTCACTAGCTGAAGAAAAGAAGAAAACACTATTCTACTTGTAGATATAAAACTCATTTTAAAAGGTTATTAAGTTTAACGAACAGGCTTGTGTTGTTGTGTCCGTTGCGTTGTAGCGTACAATACGAACTGGTGCAGGGTGCAGCCAGTCCAATGTTATGTATGATGGTACAGCTAAGTCGACGGAGATTCCAAAATGTTGTACAATAACATGTTTGTTGATGTTAATTCTGTTGCCCACAGCTGGGTGTACATCGCGCTCACGTACACGGTCTGGTTCTCCTCCAGCTACTTCTACCTGGACCAGAGCACCAACTGGGCTGTGAGTATACTGACACTAGCTTAACATGTAGGCTCCATTCCCGACAAGGGAGAAATCATTGCATGATTTATTTGGTCATGACAGCTCGACGAGCACACAACACATTTGCAAGTACACTGACCGGTGTGAGAATACACTTTCAGCCTTGGATGGCTCTTCAACATGCTGCTGCGTAATGGAGATAATATATAAAGTATTGGGCTGTGATGTGAACATTTATTCCCACGTCCATTGCATTATTTTTTGCCCACAAGTGGCAAAAAATAATACAATGAACGTTCTTAGCTGCCTGTATCCTAAAAAACACTATTCACTGAAAACACTACCGGTTTCGTAGATGAACTTTTATAGATAAAATAAAATAGTTCGTGAACTTATTTGTGTATTAGTCCATAGTTAATACAGCCCTTGTGTGAGTTTATTTCCGGTTGTCGAATGTAAAGAAAGAAAATATACATTTATTAGAACTCAAAGACAAGACACATAACAAGAACTAGGTAATCATGGATTTAGTACAATAATTCACAGTTTTTCGTTGAGCTTTATAATTACGGCAGTTCCAACTGACCACTGTATTGTATAATTCCCAGCTGACCCCCGCGCAGTCTCGTCGCCACAACCGCGTGTGCTCGCTGCTACAGCTGTACGACTCGCACGACGTGTGGCACTTCGCCTCCGCGACCGCCATGTTCTTCTCATTCAACATGTACCTCACTATCGACGACAACCTGGCGACTGTCTCCAGGAACGATATCATGGTCTTCTAGAGGTGGATCATTTGTTCTACTCATTTGTTACTCATGGAAAAACAAACGCTTCGGATACGAAAGTGTTGCAAAAAGTGGAAAATAATTGTTCAAAAGATTGAAAAAGTGTTTTGTAGATATATTGGAAAAACTGGGTCTAGTAGAGAAATATACGGAAAATGTCTTTATATAGTGAAGGCGTTATGACGGCGTTTCGAGACAAAATGACGGAATAATTATGTAAGAATGATGTTCTAGCCGACATTATGATGAGAAATGTGAGCTCATCGTCTCACTTTAATCTATTTCCTACTAGCTGCTGCCCGCGGGTTTACACGCTCTTTTCCGGGATAAAAAGTACCCCGGGATACCGTTTACCTCCCTGCCAAATTTCATTGAGATCCGTTCAGCCGTTTAGGCGAGAACAGGTACAGACAGAGTTACTTTCGAATTAATAATATTAGTCTGGATAATAATAAAGGGACATGATGTTGTTTTAGAACAGGAAAATAAGTGTTTAATAGCAATAAAAATGATGGTTAAACACGTGGGAAGGTCCATAATGTGAATGTCTTCGCTAGGTTTCATCTAAAATGATTTAAGCTAGCTAGATTATGTTTCAAGTGCCTGTACGCATTAGATAGATAGTCATTTTATTAGCTTTCAAGTTTGAGTTACAAATACTAGTCAGTAGTGTGACGGTTGGCACAACCAACCAACCTTCGTTTACAGGGTGACAGTTGACACGATTTTAGTCCAACCGTCCACTTTGGGAAACAGAACAGTGACGGTTCGGAATAATATTATCTTCCCGGTCCATTATCCTTGAATAAAACACTAAACATATAGGTTGATTAGGTAAACAGAGTTTTGCTTAGAATAATCTAGATTAAGTATAAGGCCTAGAGATATTAAATTATTTTCACCAAAACAAGATGCAAGCAAGGCGTACCGACTGTACAGGGTGGCTTTTAGAGATGGGAATGGATGGCCAAGTGCGAAACCATGAGAGTGAGAGGTTTGTCGTGAAAGGAAGCATGACCTCGATTTGTGACAAAACAAAAACTGCATAAAATGCATTTAAAAAAGAAAATGAATTTTTCATTATATAGTTTTGAAAATTCATTCATCTCAAAAAGCCACCCTGTGTTTTTCTTTGGCAAGATGGTTTATCAAAATGATCTCATAATCAATAATGTTAGACAACGCCTTCCAGCCTCCCACTACCCGGGGAACATGTGGGACGTAGATAAATAGCAGGTGCTGTCAACGACAGCGCACGTACACGCTACAGGAAGATCGAACACCGGTCAGAGATTATTGCTTTGACTGTACAGTCAACATACAATGATTTTTTCAACCGATATTAAGTTAGGCACGAAAGTGAACATTTATACCTATCTAAGTAGTAAGTATAAGAGTAAAAAGTTATTTTACATTAGCAAATTGAACATCAGTTGAGACAAAAATTAGAGAATATGATACAGATACGCAATTCAAATGTCGCCAAAACGAAACTGTACTAATTTGACTGCAAGAATGTTGCCGTCCCTTCCACAGCGATCGAAATAAAAGGACGGCATCATTTCTAATGCTGTCCATTTAGTTTAGTTTTGGCGACATCGGAATTGACACCTACGTGTTAGACAAGAAACTAACCAAAGCTTGTTGTACATTGTTCACCGAGGTGAAAAGTGACTGATTCCTATCGAGTGTGAAAACACACGAGGTAGGAATCGTACTTTCTCCTGAGTGATACATAATGCTTTATACTACACCTACGAGGAAAATAATTCATTTTCCGAAAAAGAAGTTGAACTCTTCTCGTTTTTCCAATACACGAAATCTTCATAAGTCTTGTTGGATTTATTTCTGGATTTCTCGGGTAATAGGTTCAATCACTGCTTGAGCAGTTTCTTTTATTACATAAAATCTTCACTACCACTCGACGACATTCTGTAGAATTAATAAAACTACATAGCTCAAATGTTTTCGAAGAAATTCCCGCGAATGCCTCATGCACTTGGTTCTTTTTTTGAGTTACTGTTCCGAGAACGGAAGAGGCCGATATCATATGGCGGACTCGGAGTAAAGACTTTGTAGTTTAACCTATAATGAAAATAACTATAGCTAACGGCTGAAATTTCAGAAAATAAAAAAGAAATAACACGTCAGAAATGGATTTTCATACATTATCCTCTCCTGGCAAGCGCGTGAGAAATGAAACTCCATAGAGTTTTTGGACCCGTATTCTAGTACGGCTGCAACGACGTACTTTCTAGCTCAAGTTTGGAAAAGGAATAAGTCACTTTCCGAGCAGGTGTAGTATAAATATCGTATTCTGTTAGTTAGTGCTACATTATTATATTTAAGATTTTTTGAGTTTTATGTACATAAATCAGCTCAAGATTATGTTGTAGATTTTGTTTTTGTATTAGTTGGTGCTAGACTTTTTATATTGTGATTTTGATTATTCCTTGAATTAGATAGTCAATTCTAATAAACTAATTAAGAAAATGTATCAGCGTAAGGTGCTTTTGAAGTAATAATGGTAATAAATAAAAAATATCTTATTTGGGTGAAATTATAAAGATAAAAAATATATGAAATTAGTGGTAACTGCATCGTTTCCTATCGCCATTTTGAATTTTATCTTGTATGACGGTCCCCTTCGCACGATGCATCTAGTTGGCCGATGTGAAGTTAGGTACAAAAATGGTGTCCACCCTCTTAATACTGAAATTATCAATTTTTAACGCTACCGCTGCGCTGTCTGCAGCTAACTTCACATCGGTCAAGATTACATTGAACTAAGTTTTGATCTGTTAGAGGAATTCGTTTTACGTTTTAGCACAGAATACTATGAGTATAAATGTTAAACAATATCAGCACCGATGTTAAAACTTATCCTCAGCTGAACGCTAAGGGCCGCATCGTGAAAGCCTACTCAGTCATAATTATCATATGTACCTATATGCTTGTATATGGCATAAGCGTTACTCAAGCATATAATAATATAGATGACTGAGTACCTAGGTAAGACAAGCTTCATAACATGGCCCGATCCGTATCATGAAAGCTTGCCCGTATAAAGAAAAGAGAAATGTATCTTATTGCCTTCAAAAAGGTTTCATTTTACTTGTGCCCGAGCCAATGATGCCTCAAACGAGTTTGTTTCATTTTCGAGTCCAGATTTTGTAATGAATAAGTACCCCTATACGTACCTCACGAGTTTACGTTGAGCAGGTAGATACGTACCTAGTTAGTCTGATGCAATATTTTAAGTAAAGGAGGGTTCGACCAACTCCAGTAGGTATGCGTGTGTAATTAATTTGGCTAATAAAATGACTGGACCAAACAAGCTTGTTCAGACAATAAGTTATTTATTAGAAACACAGGTTTGTTCATAAACACCCTGTAGCGTCGTTATACCTATACACTAGCCAAACTACATGTGTACCATTTGTAAACAAAACGCGCTTGGCGTTGAGTTTCAGATATAATTATATTATGCAATATGTATTGAAGGAAGGATCACAAATCGACATGTAAATTGCGTATAAAGATGCAACAGAGTAAATTTTAGGTTAAGTATGGGTGGTTTTTTACAAACATTGGTCATCCAATTTGACTAGAATATAGCTATAATTATATCCATCTACAACTGACGACCTCAGTGGCGCAGTGGGTGAAGGTCCGGCTAGTCTAGGTGATTTCCGTATATGCGTTTCGTTTATATTTTGTGCTTACCCTAAACCTCTGCTTACTATGATTTTCCAGAAAAAACTGATTAAGTAGATTTTGTTTAATTGATAATGTCGAGCATTTGTCCACCACCATATTAAGTACAATTATATTTGGACGCTGTCAAGATGAATATGTGTCGTCATAATGAAGTAAACTTCCAGTAGGTACGTATCTATCTACCTGAGTAAGATCATATGTTTTTTCGATAGATAATAAACAGCAGCGCTTTCTTGCACACTTATAATAATTCGTTTTCCATTATTATATTACTGTAAAGAGGTTAATAAAGCTTATTATTTATTCAAATGTATTTTCATTCAGTAATCTCACAAATAAACTTCTGGACGGATTTTAATGAAAAGCAATGAGAGATAGTATCCTCCAAAGAATAAAATCTCCTTGCTTAGGGCGAAAAGGAG
Organism: Eupithecia inturbata; assembly: GCA_963662085.1. NCBI lineage: Eukaryota > Metazoa > Arthropoda > Insecta > Lepidoptera > Geometridae > Eupithecia > Eupithecia inturbata. Next base: position 7,837,553 of record OY759206.1, on the reverse strand, counting down.
TGCGAAGCCACAGGCAACGGCTAGTCATTAACAAAACAACATTAACTGTAATGTCAGAATTTATTTACAATTTTACATTAATGCTAAAACTAAATATATCTACTTTATTTGAAAAAATACATTAAACGAGATCTAAAACAGTTTTGGAAATTACAAATAAATATTCATAATCATTTGATATCCACTACCAAACTGTAACTTGCCTGTACAGTGCTATCAAGATATCTGTGAACTGTAGGTACAGCTCCCGTCATACTATGTGCTCGGGTTAACCCTGTAGTGGACATGAAAGAAACCAATAAATAGTAAGGTAGAGTTATATTTGTAGCCAATTTACCTTTTGTATTTTACAGCTTCATTTGAAAGAGATCACTATAGACATTGTTAGTCTATGCTATAACATAATGATATCTTTCAACAATCATAAATGAATAATGAATGTGCATTCATTTATTATAAACACATTACTGCCACTCCTGACGCACGCGCAGGTGTCCCCTAATAAAAGTCGCCACCTCACCGTCTTCGTCCCTTGTATTATGTTAGTTCACGCATTTTTCCTTTATTCATATTGGCATTAGGGAGGTATTCATTGCGTTTCACAGATTGTGTGTAACAACTAATTTGGACAGTTTTATAAATATTAGGGAGATGGAGATCTCAAATGATTATGAATAGATTCCTTAAAATAAAGTAAGGAATAGATAATCTTGTTAATCTAAACTAAAATATTAATTCAATAGGTGCAGGAGGCCTATTTAAATTCTTCAAAATACGCAATCGCTTTTTTTTGTGCAAATTGATACTGTAATTCGGTGTATTAGAGGACACCGATTGGTAGAAACGAAACACGCAATTTTGTGTTGGAGACTTAAAATAGGCCACCTGTGACGTAAATAACTAGGTAAAGGACTAACCTGTACAGGACAACCGATATAGTTAAATACATATTTTATTATATTTTGAATTTCCTATCTTTTATTTACATATTGCGTTGTATTGGTAAATTTTCTAAACTGAATCCATTGATACCTAAAATTATTTCGTGTGTCCATACAGCGTAGGTGTTGATGCACTTCTTTTTAAATATTAACACATTAATATAATCTACTAAAACACTACGCACGTGACATGTTCTAAAATTACTGAATTCTGCTAATTGATAGATACTTAAAAACTACTAAACAAATGGTTACATTTCTCTAGAATATAAAGATTTCACTACGAGGCAGTTCACTTCAGACCAGTCCAGATTATTGCAAACTCTGTTCGTAACCTAGTTTTAGTGAAAAACCTACATTGACGGAAAACTACAGCGCGATCTAGGAATAACTTTTTGCACTCCCAAAGTTTACCTTACCGCTATCTAGCGTCTTCGGAAGTTCACAGCGATAAGATCGATGCACGACGATGTTTTTTTATTTCATAAAATAGCAGTAGATGTCGCTGCAGGCTAATAGTTTTTCCTAGCGCCCTCTATCTAGTAGTTACTCCCTGGAACATCTAGGAATAAAGTTGCACGCATTTGCTTGTGAGCTAGAGACAATCCTTGGTTGTTTGCAGTGATACCATGCTCTTCACATTTGCTTGTGAGCTAGAGACAATCCTTGGTTGTTTGCAGTGACACCATGCTCTTCACATTTGCTTGTGAGCTAGAGACAATCCTTGGTTGTTTGCAGTGACACCATGCTATCCACATTTGCTTGTGAGCTAGAGACAATCCTTGGTTGTTTGCAGTGACACCATGCTATCCACATTTGCTTGTGAGCTAGAGACAATCCTTGGTTGTTTGCAGTGACACCATGCTATCCACATTTGCTTGTGAGCTAGAGACAATCCTTGGTTGTTTGCAGTGACACCATGCTATCCACATTTGCTTGTGAGCTAGAGACAATCCTTGGTTGTTTGCAGTGACACCATGCTATCCACATTTGCTTGTGAGCTAGAGACAATCCTTGGTTGTTTGCAGTGACACCATGCTATCCACATTTGCTTGTGAGCTAGAGACAATCCTTGGTTGTTTGCAGTGACACCATGCTATCCACATTTGCTTGTGAGCTAGAGACAATCCTTGGTTGTTTGCAGTGACACCATGCTATCCACATTTGCTTGTGAGCTAGAGACAATCCTTGGTTGTTTGCAGTGACACCATGCTATCCACATTTGCTTGTGAGCTAGAGACAATCCTTGGTTGTTTGCAGTGACACCATGCTATCCACATTTGCTTGTGAGCTAGAGACAATCCTTGGTTGTTTGCAGTGACACCATGCTATCCACATTTGCTTGTGAGCTAGAGACAATCCTTGGTTGTTTGCAGTGACACCATGCTATCCACATTTGCTTGTGAGCTAGAGACAATCCTTGGTTGTTTGCAGTGACACCATGCTATCCACATTTGCTTGTGAGCTAGAGACAATCCTTGGTTGTTTGCAGTGACACCATGCTATCCACATTTGCTTGTGAGCTAGAGACAATCCTTGGTTGTTTGCAGTGACACCATGCTCTTCACATTTGCTTGTGAGCGAGAGACAATCCTTGGTTGTTTGCAGTGATACCATGCTCTTCACATTTTCTATAAGTGGCGATAGACAGAGGTCGCCATAAGCTATTCTAGGAGAATCGCTTCCTGCACTTCAAAGTTATTAATAACGCCATCTATGTCCTTAGAATTTCGAAGTAACACCGATGCTCGGTGGCCGTCCCAGTCTAATAGCTAGTCGAAGCAGTTTAGCTATTAGACATGTGTGGCTATGTGAGAAGCAATGAGCAAGTACAGTAGTTGTTCAGTCCGTCTCGCTCGGCGGATCCTTCATGCGCCTCGCGTGGATCTTGTACATGTGGTTGCGGAGATCTTTTGACTTGAAGTATCTGTAATAAAAATATTAAATATAAAGAGAGAGTAAACCAGCAAGTTAGGCATAGACTGACATGATCAACAATTGCGTGCCTCTGCAGCGGGAGCACCGCCGTGAAGGAGCGCTGGCACGTGTCTAACACGTGCTCTGAGATACTGTTGTGTATACATTCCCCTCCTCACCTCTTGTCGCACAGCTTGCAGGGGTAGTGGAACTGGTCGGGCTGCGAGTGCGCCCGCAGCACGTGCCTCTGCAGCGAGCGCGCCGCCGTAAAGGAGCGCTGGCACGTGCCGCACACGTGCTCCGAGGTACTGTTGTGGGACTAAGGGAGAGGAAACGGTTATTAGTCCGGAGATAATATAACAAAAACGAGGTCCACTGCATGGCCCTTTCTTCCAGGAAAGTTATCACAAGTTCTGAAGTCAGAGATAAATATTTAATTCCAGAGGACACGAGGACAGCTCGTCGACAGAATAAACTCTCATAGCGAGCCAAAGTTTCTTCAAATTTTAACAAAAACCGCTTTCGCTTTTACCATAAATTTTGCCATAAACACATCCTTAATATAATCATATTATGTTATATATAACTCTACCCCTCTCCCATCTTTCGTGCTTTCTAGCTTCTGAACAAAATGTTGCCCAAGACGGACAATCAAATTCATTTCATTACTTCAAATTATGGTTCACAAACACTTGGGCTGGCTGCCAATATTCAATACATGTCTGGTTTTGGCATCGGATGTTCATTTTGGACCCTTTTATAATAGACATAGCAATTGATAGAATAAGGAACGCAAGTGTAGTAGTGACTCACCACCCGCGTGTGGCGCTTCAGGCTGGAGTTGGTCTGGAACGCGGACTTGCAGATGTTGCAGACAAACGGTCGCTCATTCGTGTGGATCCGTTCGTGAATCTATAAATGAACGGAATAATAACTTTCGTGCAGCGTTGCTCAGGGCAATGCAATGGCGTGGACCAAAATAATTTCATAGCTTCTCGAATGCGATTTAAAAATGGCGGCAATAATACAGAGCCGTGTGTGTGGTATCACTTGGTAGAACTTGGATGGATGCCATTGTGAGGGGGCAACTATGTGTCAGGAGCAACCGTAATGGGCCGATGACGAATTAATTAATGAACTTACGTGAAGTTAGACACGGCGAATGAAGCTGTCAAACATATTGAGCTGTACGATAGGGATCAAGTATCAAGTAAATAAGAAGTGCGAGTAGAGACCTGCAAGGTGAAGGTGTCGTAGTACCCCTTCCCGCAGTACGCGCAGTGGTGCTGCGCGCCGCGCGCCGCGCGCTCGTGCGTGTGCATGTGGCGCGCGCGCTGCGCCTCCGACCCGAACATCTTCTCGCACACGGAGCATTGGTGCTTCTTCTCCTGGAGACAGAACATTAAGGTTTATTAATTTGTGCACGTGCGGTGACTTACACGATGGAGTTGGTCGGACACGCGTCACAAAAAGTTTTGACTATTTTCTAGGTTGTACTGTACAGATCATTTAGAAAGCAGATAACAAGTTTTGCGCACATGGTAAGCCATTTGCTATGAATCTTTGACAAAACAAACGAATTGTAGTCTATCGATAAAAAATTGATTTTAGTAAAAATCTCGTGATTCAGAAATCTCCAAAACGACCAGTGATGCGTAGTGTGTTGTAGCGTTGGTTCAAACTTCTTATCTGCTCTGAATTTCTTGTAGAACCTAGAAAATAGAACAAAACCCGTTTTTTTTTTCACGCATGAACCTTTAATAAGATTATAATCAGAGTGTATATGTACTGTAGGTATTTATGGAAATGAAGCATTATATTTCATTGATTAATTAATTGTCTAGGACAAGCCTTCAAACAAAAAATAAACCATCAGTGGACATAGGCCTCCCCTATGTCCACTGATGATTTATTTTTTGTTTTTTGGTTGTCGGTTCTGCGCAGGATATGGCCGGCCCACTGCCACTTCAGCTTGCTAATTCTGAGCTATGTGTCCACGTCTCAGCTCGGTCATAACGGGTAGGGCGCACTGATTGAAAACGTCCTTTTTCAAGCATTGCTGTATGGATGACGTAAAAACTCGACATAGTTTTCAAAATGGCCGGGCACATATAAATAAATAATGCTGCACAATCCGCACAGCATCACCTAGCCCCAAGCTACCCCGAGCTTGTGTTGTGTTGTGTTGTGTGTAGGTCTAGATGACTGATCACATATTACGTAGATAGGTTTAGGTTTGTTTACTAACGTAGAAAGCCCCGCACACCCGCAACAAGTATCTGCAGATGCAGCGATCTCCACATCTCCACAGCCTGTATTGGTCCACTGCTGGACCCAGGCCTCCCCCTGATAAACGCCTTGTTAGCTTTTATCTCACGGGAGTAATGCCCATAATCCCCACGCTAGTATGGCGGGGAACTGCGATCCCCAACCCGCATGGGGTTGGGGATCGCAGTTTGATGGTAGAATTGAACTGCAGGGGGCGCTGCTGCCCACCCCCGGTGGATATTACGACACCCGCGGGAACAGTCGGGGTGGTCTAAGCAGGCGCCGCACAGCGCTAGGGCTCACCAAGTGTGTATCGATGTGCTTGTACAGGGAATGTGAGAACTTGTATTTCTTCGGACACTCCGGACACTGGTACTTTTGGCTTTCACGTTCCTACAAATAAAAATAAATCAATTATAAATAATCTTTATTTGTATCAATTTTAATATATTTTTATTAACGAAAAACATTAATTTACTTGAAAAGATAGGAAAGTGCAGATGGCAACCGATGTGGTTGTCGAAAGATGATCTAAAATATTTCAGTCAATAAAAAGAGGCAACTTTTTCTGTGGCTAACTTCACATCGGTTTCCGATCGCGGTTTGAACTTTACTTTGTTACCTTGTTAGTGTGCGTGTTACCTTGCTCGTGTGCGTGTTCATATGCGCCCTGAAGTCAGCGAACCCTTTGACGGGCGCCAGACAAACCTTGCACTCGGTCATCTTCACTGGGTGCTCCCTGAAACAATCAAACATTCAGCCCGTCTCTAGGAATATCTTCACTTATTACGGTTCATTTTCACGACTATTTCAAGTGTTCAAGGCGATCGCGGCGTAAGAATCGACCCCTCCAACTCGTAATTATGACTATGCCAACAACGTAAATATGACCCTTGTTTGGGGGCATGTTGTATGTGTGCTGTTGCATGTTCAGTAATGACGTATGTGTGCTGTTGCATGTTCAGTATGACGTATGTGCTGTTGCATGTTCAGTAATGACGTATGTGTGCTGTTGCATGTTCAGTAATGACGTATGTGTGCTGTTGCATGTTTAGTAATGACGTATGTGTGCTGTTGCATGTTCAGTAATGACGTATGTGTGCTGTTGCATGTTCAGTAATGACGTATGTGTGCTGTTGCATGTTCAGTAATGACGTATGTGTGCTATTGCATGTTCAGTATGACGTATGTGTGCTGTTGCATGTTCAGTAATGACGTATGTGTGCTGTTGCATGTTCAGTAATGACGTATGTGTTTTGTTGCATATTCAGTAATGACGTATGTGTGCTGTTGCATGTTCAGTAATGACGTATGTGTGCTGTTGCATGTTCAGTAATGACGTATGTGTGCTGTTGCATGTTCAGTATGACGTATGTGTGCTGTTGCATGTTCAGTAATGACGTATGTGTGCTGTTGCATGTTCAGTAATGACGTATGTGTGCTGTTGCCACAGTGTCCTTATCTCTCTATCTTGTAACTTGGACGTTAGCACTTTCAAAGACATTGTTTAACGCCGCAGTACCCAGCCCGTCACGAATGTGAGAGGTATCTTTGTAAGTTCGCAGTGTACAAACCCGGTTCTGTGTTTAGGGCTCCGTATGTGGTCGCGGGGCGGTTCTGTCTGCAATAGTACTCACTTGGCCCTGTGTTTCTTGAGCCCCGGCCTCGCTAGGAACACCTTGTCGCAGTCTTTGCAAGGGAAGGCGCCCCCGGCCGCCCGCGCGTCCGCCGGCGCCTCCTCCGCCCGCCAGCGCGCCGCGAAGCGGGCGGCGCGACGTTCTTGCCTGGAACCGTACGATATAAGCTGGTAAATAAGGTGTATAAGCTAGTTTTAAAAATACTCAAGATTCTATCAGAGAAATGTTAATCAGTTTGGATGCTACGAGGACATGACACACCAGATACCACATCCCTCTGCTGACATAAGAGGTAGGCACGTTTCTGCAGCTAACTTCACACAGTCAATACACTAGCCAAACTCGATGTAGAATGTTTGTAAACAAACCGCCCATACTTCACCTTAAATTCACTCTGTTAACGCGTCATTATACGCAATTTACATTATTTGTCGATTTGAGATCCTTCCTTCAATGCATATTGCTTACAATTATATCTGTAACTTGACGCCAAGCGAGTGAGTTTTAGTTATTTGTGTTGTGGTTTGTTTACAAACATTCTACATCGTTTGGCTAGTGTAGATGCGACACTAGTCTGCTGTTCCTTAGTCCTTGAGCTCCTCAGCTCTCCGCGAATGACTGAGTTCATCTCACGTGCAGTAGACACCTGCAGCTAACTTCACATCTACAACACCGCCCTTAGGAACATGCAGCTAACTTCACAGCAATGACACGGCCGTACCTCATAGTCTGTTGCTCCTTGATCTCCTCTGCCCTCCGCGCGTGCGTGAGTCCAAACGAGTGCCACTTCACGTGGATGAGGAACCGTTTCGGATGCCGCAGGAGCAGCGAGCAGGAGGGACACTCGTAGTAGGTGGATGATGGTGCGGTGGAGCCTGGAGTGGACAATTATAACGGTGATCCAATTGATCAGTGCGTGTGGAAGGGCCAGTTGGTAGACAGTTGCGGGTTCAATTCGCCATAGGATATGACAGACGTGGTATATGGATAAAATGTATTCTATTAACACTAACACTCAAGAAAGTATTTCATAAACATTGTTTATGAAATATTTTCTTCGCTAATAGATTGCTGACTAAGTAATAATAATGAACCGAATAATAACAATAGAATACATTGTTTATTCATTCCTGTGTGTGGATAGATGCTAGTCTACACTCACCATTCTTTACACACTAAAGCTTCGGCCAAACCTGCGCGTTAAACCTGCGCGTCAAACACGCAGGACGCGAAGCGGGAGCGTCATCAACGTGAAACTACTCCCTTAAAACTTCCCAATGTACCTATACATTACAATGTACTTTTGAATGCACGAGCTCGAAATCACTAGCTCTATATGTTTTTCTTTTTAACTTATTTCCTATTTATTATTTATATTGCTTTGACATAATTATCTGTTGATATTAGTTGGAGAAGCCACTGGCTCCTGAAACACAGTTTGTAACTAGTTCAGGAGCCTATGGACTCCTATTGTCTGTTACACTAACTTTTATGTCAATAAACATTTTATTATTATTAAAAAATGCCCGCGTCTCGGTCGCATAAGCTCCATTGAGGCGCCAGCGCTATTGCAGCGTCCGCCGCACGTCTGACGCTCCCACTTCGCGTCCCGCATGTTTAACGCGCAGGTTTGGCCAAAGCTTAACTACTTAGGTACAAACTTACCTATTCTCTTGCCACGGCGAGGCACAGCAATCTATCAGCAAGGGCTGTATTGGTTCTAGACAGTTAAGTTCGCCGCAGATTCCTAACTTACTAAAGAAATCTACAAATAGGATCCAAAGTTGGCTTACCGTTGTTCACACAGTCCCTAGCGCGCTCCACGCTGCACTCGCTGTAGACCACTTCCCCGTCGAGCTTGTCCGGTCGCGCGACCCCGGCCGCGTCGCGGCAGTACGGCTGCTGGTAGTCGGTGTCGGCCCACGAGGCCGCCTCCATCTTCACCAGGATGTAGCGGTGCGGGTCCGGCGAGAGGGGGGGAGGGGTGCGGTCCAGTTTGAACTGGAGAATAGATTTATACTTTAGTAATTACTAGCTACTGCCCGCGGCTTGACACACGATATTCCAGGATAAAGCCTAAAATATGTTAATCCAGGTTGAGAACTACATCAATGCAAAATTTCAGATAGTATCTAGATTACTTTGAGTAATTTAACTTATGCTTACCTCCCACGGAATGAGTACACAGGTGACCTGTGCTACAGGTTTCTCATAAACCTATAACAGGGACCAGTCTCTCACAACCCAGGTTGATGGGTATATTATGTACTTACCTATGTTTTTACTCTCCCACTAATAGCTTTTACAATATCTAGTCTAAGTTCCTACTTTATGCTAGATTAAGTACCTTTGTGAGAGAAAATAAACATTTTTATGATTATTATTGTTCTTGTGTGATTATTATTTATCCCGCAAAACTAAAAACAGTTTTAAACTAAGGGATTCAAAGTTTACTTTTAGTTTTTTAAAACATGCAAATTATATGTTAGTACAAGCACTTTTATTTACTGAGCCAGCAGTTACTAACTACTAACTTCTTCAGGGAGTGGCTTCCAGGTGTGGATCACACTGTGACTCAGGAAGTGGCACTCAGCGTTAGTGTTTGATGGTGCACTGTTTAATCTTAGCAAGATATGTTCGCGCTAACTGAACAAGCCCTAGGCATTCACTTGGACGTAGCTGTCTTGGACACAATGCACTCCCATGCAAATTCTGTGGTTAGTTTGCACAGGTTTTATTTTTCTTAGTTTTATCTGCGATCAGTCTCTTTGGGGTTTGAACGGGTGAATAAAATAAAAGTGTGTGAAGAGTTTCTAAAGTGATGAAGGGACTATGGACTGATTATGCTGGTGTGTTAAATTGTGTGTAGGAAAGATTATTTTGCTTTTTAACTGATGGGCATTTAGGAATTCCTCACAAGTCTGTAATTTTTCATCATAATCATCAGCCTGCTGCTGGGTATAGACCTCATCTTTAACACACCAGCTTACTTGATCTATTTTTATCAGTTATTTTTCCAAAAATGTAAGAACTTTACACAAAAAACCCATGAAATTGTAAAATATTTTAAATACTTCTTACTTGTTTGTTTGAAAAGAAATCTGTGCGTGCATCTTCTCAAAGGTCCAAGCATAAATTTAATATTTGTATCCCTCAAGTCAATAACACTATATCTGTATCACAAAAGCACTTTCATCACAGCCTTAAACATTTTCAATAATCTTCCCATAGAAATTAAAACATTAGATAGTAATATATTTAGAAATAAATTAAAAAGATGGTTAGAATCAAATGCTTTCTATTCGCTCACAGAATTCTTTGATAAATGATGTTTATATGTACGAGTAGGTATACCTACTCAGTTAATAAGGTACCTATTTATAAACTGTTACTGTATGTCTATTAAAGATAAGCTGTTGAAACTGTACCTACACTATTCATTTATACTTAAGAACTTTTTTGTACAACAGTTAACAATAAACCTATTTCTGATTCTGTTTTAACTAGGTACCTACTTGACAATAAATTGATTTATTTTTATCTCAATTGTAATCTTTAATATTTTAAAGATACGAGATAAGAGAAGGTTCTGTTTGATTCCAAAATAAAAAAAAAATAAAAAGGCAAGTCTGCCAAACAAATTCAACCTATTTTTCAATTTTTACAATAAATCTCCAATTGTACCTAATTTTAATTTAAATTACCTATAAAACATTCATGCTACATACTTTAGCTACATAAGCTGGTTTCTTAAGAAAAGAACGGCCATTAAAGTCGCGCAAGTTGCGCAAACTCAATCTGTCAAACCCGTAATCGAACCCACGCCCTTCACCGCACAGCAACTAGGTCAATACAACGCTCAACTCGAGATTTACTCGATTTACGCACATCTAGGGCTAATTTAACAACTGTAATGCGTTTTATAGGTGTTTTACTTACTTTAGGAACATCTACGGCCACGAAATTAAGTCCTGCGTGCATAGTTTCGGTAGTTTCGTTAATATATTCGTCGTTTTGGTTAGTCTGCCCGAAGTTCGGAGGAGGAGAGTACGGGCCCGTAGCTCCCTCGAAACTCATCGGAACCTGACCAAACTGCGAGAAAGCGTGCATGTTGAACTGTTCTGTGCTTTTCTCAGCAGAGACGCGGCGTTGTTTACCCATAATATTAAAATTCAGGGCATTGTTGTTGGCAGAGAGGCTCACTTCGGAAAGCATATTATTTGGCAGTTCATTGTGCCCGTATGGATCACTGTTGCTATACATTCTGTTATCCTTAATTCTACGGATTCATTTCAAACGAATTCATATCGAATTTACAGAGAAATGACGCAAAAATTTGTAAACATCACGAATTTCACAAATCCACCTTCGACCTTGGAAAGTGTTGCTAACTAAACTATTTATGTAAAAATAAAATATGGGTTGGTCTAAAGTGAAAATCAACTACATTTATCATTTACATTTTATACTGAAGCTGGAGTTGCGAGGTACACAGGCGTTTCAATGATATTTATATATTACATATTACCTTTTTTAAAGGAATGCAGACAGAAAAACGAAAATAAACAAATTCCTAAGGAAAATTTTTGGTTTAAAGAAAGGGAAAATTTATTAAAACGTTGGCAGCATAAAATGTGACCGTAAAAGTGACATTGACACTTTATTAGCTTTCTGTCAGTGTCACACAAAACAATTTTAGTTTATCTGTTTGCTGTGTTTGTTGGGTGGGCGTGTAGGGTGATGTTGTGTTCGTTGCCTACCTACGCAATTTATCGAAAATAATAAAAAATCTAAAATAAAAGTGCACTAAGACTGCTCTAAAACGTAACCATGGCGCTGGCCGCCGCTGCCGACGAGTATTTCCGGTCCATGAACCCTCTCGCTTCGAAAATATACGACGATGTTTCCGATGCGAAGAGCTCCTACGACAACATTTGGGAGACGCTAACGGAAAAAGAAAAAGTGAGTTAAAAACTTCCTGGACACGCAATTTAGTGTTTTACAACGCATGCAATAGACTTGTTACGCGCATTTAGTTCATAGTTACATATTTCATTGAAGCCTATTGAATAAAAGATCGCTTGAAGTTTAGGTACCTACCTATAATTAGTACCTTTACAATAGATTTGTAAAGTAGGTACATATAGGTATTCGATAGAACGATTCCTTAGCTCTTAGTCACATCACAATGCACGCATTTTGATCTTATTAATTAGTCACATCTACACTACATTCCTAACTGCCTACTTGTCAAATACATAATGAAGATTAGTCGGTGTGATCAGTAGCTTAACTACATAACGTTACATGTAACTGTTTAAGCTTACAGCTTCAAGTTGTTTGAGATCATGAACCTGTTTATTTTTAAACACTGAGAACAGGTCTGGTCAGGTCAGTGACTCCTCTAACAACTAAACACTGAGAACAGGTCAGGTCAGTGACTCCTCTAACAACTAAACACTGAGAACAGGTCAGGTCAGTGACTCCTCTAACAACTAAACACTGAGAACAGGTCTGGTCAGGTCAGTGACTCCTCTAACAACTAAACACTGAGAACAGGTCTAGTCAGGTCAGTGACTCCTCTAACAACTAAACACTGAGAACTGGTCAGGTCAGTGACTCCTCTAACAACTAAACACTGAGAACAGGTCAGGTCAGTGACTCCTCTAACAACTTACCACTGAGAACAGGTCAGGTCAGTGACTCCTCTAACAACTAAACACTGAGAACAGGTCTGGTCAGGTCAGTGACTTCTCTAACAACTAAACACTGAGAACAGGTCTAGTCAAGTCAGTGACTCCTCTAACAACTAAACACTGAGAACTGGTCAGGTCAGTGACTCCTCTAACAACTAAACACTGAGAACAGGTCTGGTCAGTGACTCCTCTAACAACTAAACACTGAAAACAGGTCAGGTCAGTGACTCCTCTAACAACTAAACACTGAGAACAGGTCTGGTCAGGTCAGTGACTCCTCTAACAACTAAACACTGAGAACAGGTCAGGTCAGGTCAGTGACCTGTTCTAACAACTAAACCTCTGTACTATCAAACACACTCACTCTCGTATCTCATTTCTTGTCTGATCTATTCTCCTCATCAGCACATATGTCCACTGCTGCACATGACTCCCTAACAAAGAATGTTTTGTTGTTTGCACCATGCTTGATCTGATCACAGAGGTGTTAAAAATGCAAAGAAGGAAACTGTTTCCCTTCCTATGGTAGGTTCCCTTAGTCGGCTTTTATGGCATCCGGCTGAGTTCTGGTTCGATTGTTACGCCGGGGCCGCCACAAGCCTTTAAATGAAGCACTAGGTACCTAACATTATCTATTTCCTTGCAGGCTGAAATAATAAACGAGTCACTTATCAAACCTGACATCACCTTAAAATATGCTGTTCTAGATGACCTCGATTTCGATATAGACAACCCTCCCGTACGCTCAGACAACATCATGTCATTCTTTGGGCAGAACCACGGCCAACGACTCATACAAGATGAAAATGTTGCATACAGAGATGAGCACTCAGCCCCATTCCTGTACCAGACAAAAAGCCAACTCAACTTGTGCGTGTTAACGGACAGTAGAGTTATCAAAGAACAACAGCCACCACCTCCAGTCATGTCCGAGCTCGCCCTATCTCACTCTAAGGTTGTCTCCGAGCTAAAGAACGCCTTGAAATCACATGAAATAAGGAACACTTTCAAAGAGGAGGTCAAATCTCCGGGTTTCATGAGCAAACTGATCAGTAACTTTAAGGGTAAGGACGAGGAGAGAGAGTGTCTTGTCTCGGGGGGGCAGACACAGATTGTGGCATCTTCAGATAACTTCTTCCGGACCAATTTCAAGAGTCCACATGTAGATAACAAGTTTGAGAAGGATTATCGGAGCAGTGTTGTGAAGTCTAGCTGTGGTGAGTTACTTATTAGAATTTTTATTTATCTAATATAAACCATAGTTTAGTATTTAGTAGCAATGCATATTTTCGTCAGAGTAATTTGTCCCGCTGGACAAAGGCCAAATAACCTTTGCAATCGCGAGGGGAGGAAATACAAGCCTTTGCCCAGCAGTTTGACAGCTACAGTTGAAAATTAATAATTAAGTCAATTTAATTTATGACATTCCCTTATAGTTTTTTCGTAGTGGTGTGGTTCATTTAGCGCGCGTATTCAGAATGAGCATATTTTATGCAGACAATGAGATAATTTAAATCAATTGTTTTTTTTCACTGCAATGAAAACAGAAAGCTGTCAAAAATTTATAGGGCCCAGGGGCTTCGGTCCACACGCGCTATGTACCTATACCTGCTCTCCTGATTGAGGATTCAGGGAATACTCTGAAATCAATCATTTTAACGAATTTTCGTAGTATCTTTGGTATGTCGGGTGATAGTGAAACGACCGTTTAGCTCCGTAGCTGGTTTATTACTGGGGTAGATACCCACAAGCACACGTATATATTATGACAATCTTACAGCTAGTTCTTACAGATAGGTACGTACACTACATCTCCCTCCAACATTAATTAGGGAACCTGTAACAATTACAACAATACCATATTACTTATTTATTAACCTAAACTAACTACATCTACATATGTACCTACTTAAAAATACTTCTTATAACTAATCGGTTTTCGCTCCCTCTTAGAGCGCACGAGCGGCGCTTCATTCGCAGCGCTAGTGTCACTATCTACCCGTGTTGCCACATTCGGTATCACAACAGACTCCGCCGGTCGAGGCTCATCCGCTTCTTCGCAGGCCTCCGCCCACTCCTCATCCATATCATCATCCCTTACACACTCCTCTCCCTCTACAATCTCCTCGCGTGCGGCCACCGCCGGCACTTCTCCCACTCCTACGTCGGTGACCAAGAGAGGGCGTGAGACAAGTACCGGCGAAAGCGGCGTCGCGAGCGGCTGCGTGACCGCCGTGACGGGCTGCGGAGGAGCGAGCGGAGACTGCGGCGGCGGCGCTGGTGAATCGCTCGGTTCTGGTAGTGATGAGCCACCTGTGCCGGCCGAATCACCGAAATTACCATCTACCCTATCTTTAACATTAGGTTCAGTCATTTTCCTTATTTGATCAATATGCCTATGACAATAACTTTTATAATCTTTAAAATAAATTTCAAACATTCTAGAGCCTACCGCTTTGTTTATTATTCCTGCACTCCAAATGCTTTTTCTTGCTATAAACCACCTCGCCCATACAGCTTCACCTACTATAAAACATCTATTAGGTTTGAATAGCCCCCATTCATTGTGTGCTCTGATCTCGCCTTTATTATTTTGAGGTAAAATCAAATCTAATCTGCATCTCAGATCACGGCATAACATCAGTTTCGCCGGCGTGAAACCTGTAGCACAATGAACCGTGTTCCTGTAACTAAACAGAAAACCTTGTAATTTCTCTAAAATTTTTCGTTGACAAAGATTACTTTCTGATAACATACATTTTAACATTTTTTTACAAGTTTTTACAGAGTTCTCTGCTTGGCCATTACTAGCAGGGTGATAGATAGGCGATGTTAGGTATTCAATACCATTCATTCGGCAGAATGTGTGAAATTCTGCCGCTTAATTCTTTCGCTTAATTCCGCGTCCGTGGAAAATCTGAATATTTGCGTGAGGGCAAAGTTCCACTGAAGTAGAAGAGCAAACTTCATCCGCACACGTACGTCCAGTGTTGGACATGCTCCCTCCAAACGTCAGCCTACTTGGCAAGCGGATAGATGATCGTTGTCGAGATGTTTAAAATACACGGAAGGAAGCTGCTGGCATTGCTCTGGTAGGTTCCATAGTCGGCTATTACGACTTCCACGGTTTGATTCGGGGGGGGGGGGGGGGATATTCTTAGGCGCGCGACCGCCACGGCAGAAACATCGAGCACTCGATGGCCAGAAACTACTAAAGCAAAGTAGACATGTACCGAAGCATGCGAGATTCCATCCGTTGGCTAATAAATCTCGACTCATTAGTCATTTGACTTTCTAAATCTAATCTAAAATATCTCAAAGAATTAGCAAGCTGAAGCGGCAGTGGGCCCGCGGCCATATCTCGCGAAGAATCGCCAACTGCTGGAGTAAACGTGTTCTTTAGTGGAGACCACGACTCGGAAAACGTAAAGTAGGACGCCCTCCGGCCAGGTGGGATGACGATCTGTGAAAGACTGCAGGCAGATGCTGGATGCGGCAAGCTGAAGACAGGGCGCTATGGCGCTCATTAAGGGAGGCCTATGTCCAGCAGTGGACCAATATTATAGGTTGATGATGATGACTTTTGAGTGGTAAGCGGGCGTAATATTTGGATCCCCGCGTTCATAATATTTCCACAGCGAAGCCAAATTACTGTGGCCAAACTAATGACTCCTACTATCAACAATAGTTCAAAGCATGCCCTTTGTCCAGTGCACGAGTGGGTTTACAGCATTGTCCTACCCAATCATAACAAACCATTGTCAAGTTTAAATATTATTTATTATAGATTTAGTTAGGGCCGCTGGCGTGAGGTTATATAATATGCCTAATCGTAATCATATTTCAATTTCACGTGGCTTGTTTGACAAGTCGCTAATGAAAGTCAATGGCCTGTTGACATTAGTCTTTCTGGGCCGGGAGAAAATACTTTTTATATTCTAGCGTTAACGCAAAAAAGTTCAGCTTGAACCTCTCCGTCGTCGCTAGCCGAGCGCTAAATGGCTAACAGCTGTCTTTCTGAGTTGAAATAGAGGGCATCTCTTTCTACAGTATGCAAACTGAGCGAGACCTCAGACTCAGTTAGCGCACTAACGTGCTTAAGGTGTAAATCTACTATCAATATCCTTAAGAGGGCGCAATGCGCGCCATTTTGTGAAAAGGATAGGCATAGGATTTCGTGTTCATAAGAGCGGGATAATGCATAAGTTTTTGGAACGGTGTAAGCGTAAAAATCAGGTTTTTGCTTATTTACAAGAAAACTACTCAACTTATGAAGAAACTGGTTCAAGACCCCAACCAAATAAACAATCACCCAAACCAACCCAATAATTATTAATAACCTACGAATCAATCAAAACATACGTAATTTCAATAGACCGCAGGGTTCCTGAGATCTCGACCAAATTATGTGCGAAACAGTGCACTTTCTTGAATTTTTTTTCTCAATCGTGTTTTCACATTCAAGGAACCAAAAAAAAAATGTAGAATATTTTATCCTTGGCAGGCGTAGTCGTGATCGCAGTTACAAATAAGTTCAATTCCTAAGTTGCCTTGCGGTTAACGGTTGACGGTAACGGCTAATAGATTGATAGTTTTGAACAAACTACTTAGAATCCCTTCATTTTACACTGTTTTTAAGTTTTGCGGAACAAATACTAATCCCTCGGGAATAACATTTGTATGTGACCACCTCGGGATCATTCTCTATACAATAGCGAAATCATTTTCAAAATCGGTCCATAATTGACGGAGAAATCGACGAAAATACATTAAAAAAACATACATTCAGCCGAACATAGAACCTCCTCCTTCTTTCGATGTCGGTTAAATAGTAAAGAACTCGTGTAGGCACCTAATCTGCATCAAAGTCAAAGTCGAAAACTCTTTATTTCCATAAATACATAAATGTACCTACGACCACTTAGAAAAGGTCAAATCCTTAATAATTAAACACTGACACGGAAATAAAGTGATATTTTTGATTTCAGTCAGTATTTTTGAGATCAGAACATGTTCCTCTTGCAGACATCTCAGAAGAAAACCGCGGGCTCCTCTCCCTGAGCGCGGCCTCCTCGGGCGACCTGCGCTCCACGGAGACTCTGACCGACTCCCTGCCCAAGACTGGCTACGACTTTCTGGACAACTGGTAACAGGCTGCTCCGCTGAGGAACGCTGTGGTACAACTGTACAGGTGTTAGCCGATAAAGGAACTGTCGCTATACACTATACAGAGTTATTGGTAAACACGGACACACACTTGCGTGGCGTGGCGATTCGCCATAACGCGCCAGAAGCATATAGGTTTTATACATTTACTACGGTTAGAGACTCATTTGTAGGTCGTGTTTTAATTAAAACCATCATATCGAACACGTTCGTAAAGACGCCAGTTTACGAACGTGTTCGTAATGTAATGACGGACAGAGCCTGCTGTTCACGCAGTGTCAGTGAATTACCAATAACCCTGTATGAAACACGCAAAGCTCTTTGCAAACTATCGTAAGCATCATATCATCGGTAGTCTGTAGCTTCCCTTCGACTATTTATTTATCCTTCGTATGTCGTCGCCGGATCGTAGAATCAATCCGTTTGTAGAATGGGCAGGCAGATTGTAAAACGATGCAATTCAATTCTATTCATGGCTATGCCGAATGTTGAACGATCAACGTTCAATAATATGGCTAAACGTCGCTCCTACGCCGAATGAAATTAACGAGCTATTCCCAACAAATCAGCGTCGTTTTGATTATCGGCCTAGCCATTCTACTAACGGGCTGATTCTACGGTGCAGGCGGCGCGGCGGCGACACATACATAGCCTATGGCAGGCGATATCATTTTTAGAGCAGTGCTTTTAGTTGCCCTAAAGGTGAGTATAGTATAGATAGACTAAACCATTTATTAGCAACAGTAGAGGTACAGTACATCGAGCATTCGCTGTTTTTTAATTTGCTCGAACCACACTTTGAACATGACGCTCGATGTTTTGTTACAACATGATATTAAATACCAGCGAGCGTTTTAGCGTAACATTTTATCGAACAAAGGCACGAATGCGGGGGACGGCGGGGAGGGAGGTGCGCGGGCCGAGGGAAATTGTACGCAAAATAGAAATAAATGTTACAGGTAAATGCTCACTCAATGCTCGCTGTGAGCATTACGTCGAACACACAGTTACATAACATGGAAATGCTTTAGGAAACTGAGCATTTGTCTGTATTGTACCACTCGAGCACTCGTAAGAAGGCTACGTTACATTGGAATGCTCTTGAGTCTATACTCACCTTCAAGATAGATTTCGCCAGTTCAATGAAGAAACGTCACAATATGGGTCTATGACGAAGCTCTCCTAACTCCTTGTTATTAAACCTTTGCTTCATGTATAGCAGAACATGTTCAGGCCACACCCTCGACAATCCTGAGGGGTCTTAGAATAGATTGCGCCTCTTGAGCTTAAGGCATCGTTCATGAGCCGACGTCTGCCGTTAGTAATTAAAATAGTTTAAATAACTAGGTACTGCCTAAGACGCTAACTATTAACAATATGTGAATATGCCAAAATTACCTAGGTATACAATATACATAGATTAGAATATTTATCATAAAATGTTCTCATTTTCATTTATGTAATAATTAGAAAATTACTTAACTATACACTAGCCAAATTCGATGTAGAATGTTTGTAAACAAACCACGACACAAATAACTAAAAGTCGCTTAATTGGCGTCTGTGAAATCTTCCTGTGCAAAAAGGCCTACTATAAAATATCAGATTATCTACAGGATAAAAAAGCGTGGGAGGGAATCTGCTCCAACTCGAAAAATAACATAACTAACAGGCTAAAGGTTTCTTCGTCGCTTCTTTACTTTAGTCAACATACCGAAGCGGCTGAAATCAAAAATATCACTTTATTTCCGTGTCAGTGTTTAATTATTAAGAATTTGACCTTTTCTAAGTGTACATTATTGTATTTATGGAAATAAAGAGTTTTTGACTTTGACTTTGCGAGTGAAGTAGGCTCACAAATCGACAAGTAATGTAAATTCCGTATAAAAAGTCGGGGCAACAGAATAAACTTTAGGTTAAGTATGGGCGGTTTGTTTACAAACATTCTACATCGAGCTTGGCTAGTGTGTAGTGTAAGCTGTGCTTTCTCCAAATGTACTGCATTTATTTACTTTATTTCTTGTGTATCTCAAAGTATTACTATGGTAAGGTTCGGTACGAATACGTATGTATGTGTGATCAAATTGTAATCTCATTTTGTAATTTTTGTATGTAAAAATAATAAACATTTATTATATTGCCTCAAACAATTGTTTTCTTTTATAGTAAAGGGTAAATACGACGTACAATCAGTTTATGATGAGTTTGATCGGAGCGTTCCATTCTTGCATAGGAATTAGTACAGCGCGCGCAGCGCCTCTAGCGTGCGGACATGGAACTACGCTACTTGAGAGTCTCGATGCTATCTAAAACTAAACTCAGGGCTCGTATCAATACTTAAAAGTAATTTGGTAGTTTGACTTGACCTCTGATAATAGCTATATGTGACTGATTTGGTTTGTCAATTACAGACCGGTCACCGTAAGATGTCCCCTGCAGGCCATGCTGCCAATTCCCGAGGCAGACATCTTACGGTCTGTACCTGGAAAGATTTCCACTAAAGTTTGACACGTACTTATCTGTGGCAGATGTCTCCTGACTTTCCAGTAGTCTGGTCCATACGCGCGGCCAATACAAACTTACAGATAGGCGATGTGGTCGCTCAGTTGCTTTGTGGTGTGAAACAAAAAAATAAATATAAAACATATAGATAAACTGAAATAGATAGTTTTCACAGACAGACAGTGGAAGCATAGTAATAGGGTCCCATTTTCACCCTTTGGGTACGAAACCCTAACAATGTAGAATAACGTAGAGTATTAAAAAATGTAAATAATAGGGTGGTTTGATTGCAAATTTTTTTAATCATCAAACAAAAAATCGATTAAACAATTGATGTATTAAAAAACATATTTGAATGGAGGGAGGATGGTTTAGTTTAGGGGAGCTGCTTATGTTATGAGGAGCTCTTATTATTTTCAACCATTACTGAGTTTTGTTCAAAAGTAGCACCGTTTTGTTTAGACGGGGTTCTCGTCGTCGGCGTCATAGCGAACAAAAATATTAAAACGCTAAATAAAAATAAAATAATAAATTTATTTTATACATATTGTTCATCGATAAAATTAAGCATTATATGTAATAGTTCGATTCCCGCCTTGGGACAAATGTTTGTACGATCTGCAAATACTTGTTCCGGGTGTTCTGGGTATTTTCTTTATATTAGGTCCTTACATATGAAATTGGCGTTTTGTATGGGAGGAACAAAAAGTCGAATATTTTTTAATATAATATATTTAATTAATCAAAGTATGAACCATTATTTTCTATGCACTTTTGCCATCTTATAGGTAGTTCATTGATCCCTTTACTAAAAAAACCAGTCGGACGGGAATCAATAAAATCTTTGAAGGCGATTTGGACTGCCCCATCGGAGTTGAATTTTTTCCCTTGCAAGAAGTTATCCAAATTTCGAAAAAAATGGTAATCTGTTGGAGCAAGGTCCGGGGAGTACGGAGGATGTCTTAGACTTTCCAATTGAAGCTCTTCTAATTTAGTAGCCGTCTGTTGCGCAGTGTGTGGTCTAGCGTTGTCGTGAAGCA
This sequence comes from Eupithecia inturbata, assembly GCA_963662085.1. NCBI lineage: Eukaryota > Metazoa > Arthropoda > Insecta > Lepidoptera > Geometridae > Eupithecia > Eupithecia inturbata. The sequence goes on along the minus strand of OY759206.1, from coordinate 7,816,386 downwards.
GCAGTGGCGTGGAGCGATTGACCAGCCTAGGTTGTTTAGCCGCTAGCTTTTCCATCATGGTTTGCAATTGCTGACAATAGACATCAGCCGTAATAGTCTGGCCAGATTTGAGAAAACTGTAATGAACAATACCGGCACTAGTCCACCAAACGCTTACAAGTAACTTTTTTGGGGTTAATTTTCGCTTGGGGCAGGATTTGGCTGGCTGGCCAGGATCCAACCATTGCGCTGAGCGCTTCCGATTATCGTAAAGAACCCATTTTTCATCACAGGTAATGATTCGGTTTAAAATACCTTCATTATTGTGCCGGTTTAGTAATGTAACGCAGCAGTCGACGCGCGTTTGCCGGTTTGCTTCAGTCAATTCGTGAGGTACCCACCTTTCAAGCTTTTTAATCTTCCCAATTTGCTTCAAGTGAATTAAAACAGTTTTATCACTAACATCGCAGCCTGCAGCTAACTCGGACGTGGTTTGCGATGGATCCGCTTCCACAATAGCCTTCAACTCTTCATTATCAACTTGAGTCTCAGGCCGTCCACGGGGCTTGTTCTGCAGGTCAAAATTTCCAGAACGAAAACGTTGGAACCAAAAACGAACTGTGTTTTCTTTTGCAACACGACCGCCATACACATCATTCACCCTTCGAGTTGTTTCCGCAGCACTAGTGCCACGGCGGAACTCGTACTCGTAAATAATGCGATATTTTAAGTTTTCCATTTTGTAAAATGAGTGACGCAAACAGAAAAAAACAGAAGAAAAAAAACAAATGAATGACGATCATCGAAGCACAAATACATGAGTCTATAGCTGTACAAATTTGAATTTGGAATTCCTTACCAAAGAGGAGAAATTTGTGATTAAAGTGGCCAGTACGAAAAACGCCAATTTCATATGTAAGGACCTAATATAATAAAAAATATCTATCTATGTTATGTATTGTATTAAGTTTATCAGTCATCTAGTACCCATAACACAAGCTCTGCTTACTTTGGGGCTAGATGATGCTGTGTGGATTGTGCAGCATTATTATTTTAAATCTCGTTATAAAATACATTTTTCACTATAGAAAATAAAATATTATAAAACTATTCTACAGTAAAAAATATATTAAAACGGTGAATCACCGGCCGCGAAGCTAGCCTTAAGCGGTCGGTGACTAGGGCTGCAGAGAGAGGAACTTCCTGACGATGCGCGCCGAGTCCAGGAGTACCGCCTTTTGAATCTGACCCTTGATCCAACTTCCTAGCGAGAGTCTCAGAGTCTCTCCTCTCTCTCTCTCTCTCTTATTATTATTATCGACTATATAGTATTCCTCATTTGAATTAGTGCATATTATGAATGAGTCCTCTTAACATCCCTGCCGCCCGCGCCGGCCGCACGCTCCGCATACTTGCGCAGTCCAGTTTGTGCACACAGACGGAACTCCGGTCCAGTGGTCCTCCGCCTCACTAGCAAGCACGCGCACGCGCACAAACCAGTGTGCGCAGGTGACACTTGCCTATGTTGGAGTAACCACGCCTCCATACTTTCTTCTTTCCATTTACGGTAGCATTTATGTATTTATTTATCAAATTGTAATTTTGATGTATTAAAATTCATTACACTACCTCAAAAACTCTTAACTAAAAGGTAAAAAACGCTATACAACCAGAGTTTGATCTGAGCGTTCCATTCTTGTATGGGATCTGGTACAGCTCCTCTAGCGTGCAGACACGGAATTACGCAAAAAATGGAACGACTCGATCTCGATCGACTATCGAAAACTACACCCAGGACTCGGATCATTAATACTAAATACAAATATTAAACAGTACTAACAAACTATCATTTATTTTTACTTTATACATACTTAGTACAAATAGTGTAGGTACTTAACAATTAAACAACGCTTATATAAAAAAAATTTACTAGTCAACCGACACGGAGCCATAATCAAGAAGTTGAGGGTATCCGGCGTTAAAAAGTGAACACTTAGCATGGATCAAGCCAGGAAGTCAAGCTCTAAAAGGAATATAGCCTAAGACCACAGTTAAATTCCTTTTAGAGCTGGACTCCAGGTCTCACCCGACCTGTAAGCCTAGTATCCGCTGATGACCATGCCCTTTTCCACTGCATCTGCCTTCTCTTTCCCGACCAGTTGCTCGATGAGAGATAGACCGAACCAGTAGGCGGTGCCGGGGCCCTGGGGGACAACGAGATATAATTACAAGAATGACGGTTACTCGCGGCGTGCCATCCGCGTTTTAACGCGGTGTCCTGCGCGGGCGATTCAATCTGAACGCGATTGCGAAGCGTTCCGATGCGGTGACACACGAATTCAACGCAGTGCGGTGCGACGCGGCGACTCTGTCCTGCGTGCGCACGAATCACCACCGCCCTCCGCTGCGCCGTTCAGTTGATATTGAACATTTATCCTGGACGCAGCGGCGTCGCGCGAAAATATCAAACCTGATCTGATCATTTCAATTCGCACCGCGCCGCAACGCATCCTGCGTGCGTTTGGCCACGTAGGACACTTCAATAGGTATACACTGTTTATTCTTTTCGCGTCGCGCCGCTTCGCGTTCGCATATCACGTTCATATAGATCGTCCACGCAGGATACCGCGTAAGAACGTCTCTAGTCGCGATTTTTTGTCAGTTTTCAATGAAAATTGGTCAAATATTCGTCAATCGAGAGGTTCTTAAATCTGAGTTGCGTTTGCGTATTCGGGGGTGAAGGCCTGTTCAGATCAGTATTGCTCCTCAGAGCGAAAGCGGCATATTTTACCGAATTTTACCTAGAGTTACGTGCGGTCCGCGGTATTTTAGTGTACGATACCGCATACCCACTCGGGCTTCGCTACCGCTCTGGGTAGCGAAAACCGCTTAGGTCTGAACAGTCAGAACAACTTTAGGGCAAACTAGGCAAGGTGATGCTTTGGACAATGTCCAGAATTATTGATAACGAGTAATGGATAGGCTCTTTCTCATAGAAATCATTTACAGGAATGTGCTACAGTCAGTAACAAGTCGCTACACGAGTTAATTATTGATAACGAGTAATGGATAGGCTCTTTCTCATAGAAATCATTTACAGGAATGTGCTACAGTCAGTAACAAGTCGCTACACGAGTTAATTATTGATAACGAGTAATGGACAGGCTCTTTCTCATAGAAATCATTTACAGGAATGTGCTACAGTCAGTAACAAGTCGCTACACGAGTTAATTATTGATAACGAGTAATGGATAGGCTCTTTCTCATAGAAATCATTTACAGGAATGTGCTACAGTCAGTAACAAGTCGCTACACGAGTTAATTATTGATAACGAGTAATGGATAGGCTCTTTCTCATAGAAATCATTTACAGGAATGTGCTACAGTCAGTAACAAGTCGCTACACGAGTTAATTATTGATAACGAGTAATGGATAGGCTCTTTCTCATAGAAATCATTTACAGGAATGTGCTACAGTCAGTAACAAGTCGCTACACGAGTTAATTATTGATAACGAGTAATGGATAGGCTCTTTCTCATAGAAATCATTTACAGGAATGTGCTACAGTCAGTAACAAGTCGCTACACGAGTTAATTATTGATAACGAGTAATGGATAGGCTCTTTCTCATAGAAATCATTTACAGGAATGTGCTACAGTCAGTAACAAGTCGCTACACGAGTTAATTATTGATAACGAGTAATGGATAGGCTCTTTCTCATAGAAATCATTTACAGGAATGTGCTACAGTCAGTAACAAGTCGCTACACGAGTTAATTATTGATAACGAGTAATGGATAGGCTCTTTCTCATAGAAATCATTTACAGGAATGTGCTACAGTCAGTAACAAGTCGCTACACGAGTTAATTATTGATAACGAGTAATGGATAGGCTCTTTCTCATAGAAATCATTTACAGGAATGTGCTACAGTCAGTAACAAGTCGCTACACGAGTTAATTATTGATAACGAGTAATGGATAGGCTCTTTCTCATAGAAATCATTTACAGGAATGTGCTACAGTCAGTAACAAGTCGCTACACGAGTTAATTATTGATAACGAGTAATGGATAGGCTCTTTCTCATAGAAATCATTTACAGGAATGTGCTACAGTCAGTAACAAGTCGCTACACGAGTTAATTATTGATAACGAGTAATGGATAGGCTCTTTCTCATAGAAATCATTTACAGGAATGTGCTACAGTCAGTAACAAGTCGCTACACGAGTTAATTATTGATAACGAGTAATGGATAGGCTCTTTCTCATAGAAATCATTTACAGGAATGTGCTACAGTCAGTAACAAGTCGCTACACGAGTTAATTATTGATAACGAGTAATGGATAGGCTCTTTCTCATAGAAATCATTTACAGGAATGTGCTACAGTCAGTAACAAGTCGCTACACGAGTTAATTATTGATAACGAGTAATGGATAGGCTCTTTCTCATAGAAATCATTTACAGGAATGTGCTACAGTCAGTAACAAGTCGCTACACGAGTTAATTATTGATAACGAGTAATGGATAGGCTCTTTCTCATAGAAATCATTTACAGGAATGTGCTACAGTCAGTAACAAGTCGCTACACGAGTTAATTATTGATAACGAGTAATGGATAGGCTCTTTCTCATAGAAATCATTTACAGGAATGTGCTACAGTCAGTAACAAGTCGCTACACGAGTTAATTATTGATAACGAGTAATGGATAGGCTCTTTCTCATAGAAATCATTTACAGGAATGTGCTACAGTCAGTAACAAGTCGCTACACGAGTTAATTATTGATAACGAGTAATGGATAGGCTCTTTCTCATAGAAATCATTTACAGGAATGTGCTACAGTCAGTAACAAGTCGCTACACGAGTTAATTATTGATAACGAGTAATGGATAGGCTCTTTCTCATAGAAATCATTTACAGGAATGTGCTACAGTCAGTAACAAGTCGCTACACGAGTTAATTATTGATAACGAGTAATGGATAGGCTCTTTCTCATAGAAATCATTTACAGGAATGTGCTACAGTCAGTAACAAGTCGCTACACGAGTTAATTATTGATAACGAGTAATGGATAGGCTCTTTCTCATAGAAATCATTTACAGGAATGTGCTACAGTCAGTAACAAGTCGCTACACGAGTTAATTATTGATAACGAGTAATGGATAGGCTCTTTCTCATAGAAATCATTTACAGGAATGTGCTACAGTCAGTAACAAGTCGCTACACGAGTTAATTATTGATAACGAGTAATGGATAGGCTCTTTCTCATAGAAATCATTTACAGGAATGTGCTACAGTCAGTAACAAGTCGCTACACGAGTTAATTATTGATAACGAGTAATGGATAGGCTCTTTCTCATAGAAATCATTTACAGGAATGTGCTACAGTCAGTAACAAGTCGCTACACGAGTTAATTATTGATAACGAGTAATGGATAGGCTCTTTCTCATAGAAATCATTTACAGGAATGTGCTACAGTCAGTAACAAGTCGCTACACGAGTTAATTATTGATAACGAGTAATGGATAGGCTCTTTCTCATAGAAATCATTTACAGGAATGTGCTACAGTCAGTAACAAGTCGCTACACGAGTTAATTATTGATAACGAGTAATGGATAGGCTCTTTCTCATAGAAATCATTTACAGGAATGTGCTACAGTCAGTAACAAGTCGCTACACGAGTTAATTATTGATAACGAGTAATGGATAGGCTCTTTCTCATAGAAATCATTTACAGGAATGTGCTACAGTCAGTAACAAGTCGCTACACGAGTTAATTATTGATAACGAGTAATGGATAGGCTCTTTCTCATAGAAATCATTTACAGGAATGTGCTACAGTCAGTAACAAGTCGCTACACGAGTTAATTATTGATAACGAGTAATGGATAGGCTCTTTCTCATAGAAATCATTTACAGGAATGTGCTACAGTCAGTAACAAGTCGCTACACGAGTTAATTATTGATAACGAGTAATGGATAGGCTCTTTCTCATAGAAATCATTTACAGGAATGTGCTACAGTCAGTAACAAGTCGCTACACGAGTTAATTATTGATAACGAGTAATGGATAGGCTCTTTCTCATAGAAATCATTTACAGGAATGTGCTACAGTCAGTAACAAGTCGCTACACGAGTTAATTATTGATAACGAGTAATGGATAGGCTCTTTCTCATAGAAATCATTTACAGGAATGTGCTACAGTCAGTAACAAGTCGCTACACGAGTTAATTATTGATAACGAGTAATGGATAGGCTCTTTCTCATAGAAATCATTTACAGGAATGTGCTACAGTCAGTAACAAGTCGCTACACGAGTTAATTATTGATAACGAGTAATGGATAGGCTCTTTCTCATAGAAATCATTTACAGGAATGTGCTACAGTCAGTAACAAGTCGCTACACGAGTTAATTATTGATAACGAGTAATGGATAGGCTCTTTCTCATAGAAATCATTTACAGGAATGTGCTACAGTCAGTAACAAGTCGCTACACGAGTTAATTATTGATAACGAGTAATGGATAGGCTCTTTCTCATAGAAATCATTTACAGGAATGTGCTACAGTCAGTAACAAGTCGCTACACGAGTTAATTATTGATAACGAGTAATGGATAGGCTCTTTCTCATAGAAATCATTTACAGGAATGTGCTACAGTCAGTAACAAGTCGCTACACGAGTTAATTATTGATAACGAGTAATGGATAGGCTCTTTCTCATAGAAATCATTTACAGGAATGTGCTACAGTCAGTAACAAGTCGCTACACGAGTTAATTATTGATAACGAGTAATGGATAGGCTCTTTCTCATAGAAATCATTTACAGGAATGTGCTACAGTCAGTAACAAGTCGCTACACGAGTTAATTATTGATAACGAGTAATGGATAGGCTCTTTCTCATAGAAATCATTTACAGGAATGTGCTACAGTCAGTAACAAGTCGCTACACGAGTTAATTATTGATAACGAGTAATGGATAGGCTCTTTCTCATAGAAATCATTTACAGGAATGTGCTACAGTCAGTAACAAGTCGCTACACGAGTTAATTATTGATAACGAGTAATGGATAGGCTCTTTCTCATAGAAATCATTTACAGGAATGTGCTACAGTCAGTAACAAGTCGCTACACGAGTTAATTATTGATAACGAGTAATGGATAGGCTCTTTCTCATAGAAATCATTTACAGGAATGTGCTACAGTCAGTAACAAGTCGCTACACGAGTTAATTATTGATAACGAGTAATGGATAGGCTCTTTCTCATAGAAATCATTTACAGGAATGTGCTACAGTCAGTAACAAGTCGCTACACGAGTTAATTATTGATAACGAGTAATGGATAGGCTCTTTCTCATAGAAATCATTTACAGGAATGTGCTACAGTCAGTAACAAGTCGCTACACGAGTTAATTATTGATAACGAGTAATGGATAGGCTCTTTCTCATAGAAATCATTTACAGGAATGTGCTACAGTCAGTAACAAGTCGCTACACGAGTTAATTATTGATAACGAGTAATGGATAGGCTCTTTCTCATAGAAATCATTTACAGGAATGTGCTACAGTCAGTAACAAGTCGCTACACGAGTTAATTATTGATAACGAGTAATGGATAGGCTCTTTCTCATAGAAATCATTTACAGGAATGTGCTACAGTCAGTAACAAGTCGCTACACGAGTTAATTATTGATAACGAGTAATGGATAGGCTCTTTCTCATAGAAATCATTTACAGGAATGTGCTACAGTCAGTAACAAGTCGCTACACGAGTTAATTATTGATAACGAGTAATGGATAGGCTCTTTCTCATAGAAATCATTTACAGGAATGTGCTACAGTCAGTAACAAGTCGCTACACGAGTTAATTATTGATAACGAGTAATGGATAGGCTCTTTCTCATAGAAATCATTTACAGGAATGTGCTACAGTCAGTAACAAGTCGCTACACGAGTTAATTATTGATAACGAGTAATGGATAGGCTCTTTCTCATAGAAATCATTTACAGGAATGTGCTACAGTCAGTAACAAGTCGCTACACGAGTTAATTATTGATAACGAGTAATGGATAGGCTCTTTCTCATAGAAATCATTTACAGGAATGTGCTACAGTCAGTAACAAGTCGCTACACGAGTTAATTATTGATAACGAGTAATGGATAGGCTCTTTCTCATAGAAATCATTTACAGGAATGTGCTACAGTCAGTAACAAGTCGCTACACGAGTTAATTATTGATAACGAGTAATGGATAGGCTCTTTCTCATAGAAATCATTTACAGGAATGTGCTACAGTCAGTAACAAGTCGCTACACGAGTTAATTATTGATAACGAGTAATGGATAGGCTCTTTCTCATAGAAATCATTTACAGGAATGTGCTACAGTCAGTAACAAGTCGCTACACGAGTTAATTATTGATAACGAGTAATGGATAGGCTCTTTCTCATAGAAATCATTTACAGGAATGTGCTACAGTCAGTAACAAGTCGCTACACGAGTTAATTATTGATAACGAGTAATGGATAGGCTCTTTCTCATAGAAATCATTTACAGGAATGTGCTACAGTCAGTAACAAGTCGCTACACGAGTTAATTATTGATAACGAGTAATGGATAGGCTCTTTCTCATAGAAATCATTTACAGGAATGTGCTACAGTCAGTAACAAGTCGCTACACGAGTTAATTATTGATAACGAGTAATGGATAGGCTCTTTCTCATAGAAATCATTTACAGGAATGTGCTACAGTCAGTAACAAGTCGCTACACGAGTTAATTATTGATAACGAGTAATGGATAGGCTCTTTCTCATAGAAATCATTTACAGGAATGTGCTACAGTCAGTAACAAGTCGCTACACGAGTTAATTATTGATAACGAGTAATGGATAGGCTCTTTCTCATAGAAATCATTTACAGGAATGTGCTACAGTCAGTAACAAGTCGCTACACGAGTTAATTATTGATAACGAGTAATGGATAGGCTCTTTCTCATAGAAATCATTTACAGGAATGTGCTACAGTCAGTAACAAGTCGCTACACGAGTTAATTATTGATAACGAGTAATGGATAGGCTCTTTCTCATAGAAATCATTTACAGGAATGTGCTACAGTCAGTAACAAGTCGCTACACGAGTTAATTATTGATAACGAGTAATGGATAGGCTCTTTCTCATAGAAATCATTTACAGGAATGTGCTACAGTCAGTAACAAGTCGCTACACGAGTTAATTATTGATAACGAGTAATGGATAGGCTCTTTCTCATAGAAATCATTTACAGGAATGTGCTACAGTCAGTAACAAGTCGCTACACGAGTTAATTATTGATAACGAGTAATGGATAGGCTCTTTCTCATAGAAATCATTTACAGGAATGTGCTACAGTCAGTAACAAGTCGCTACACGAGTTAATTATTGATAACGAGTAATGGATAGGCTCTTTCTCATAGAAATCATTTACAGGAATGTGCTACAGTCAGTAACAAGTCGCTACACGAGTTAATTATTGATAACGAGTAATGGATAGGCTCTTTCTCATAGAAATCATTTACAGGAATGTGCTACAGTCAGTAACAAGTCGCTACACGAGTTAATTATTGATAACGAGTAATGGATAGGCTCTTTCTCATAGAAATCATTTACAGGAATGTGCTACAGTCAGTAACAAGTCGCTACACGAGTTAATTATTGATAACGAGTAATGGATAGGCTCTTTCTCATAGAAATCATTTACAGGAATGTGCTACAGTCAGTAACAAGTCGCTACACGAGTTAATTATTGATAACGAGTAATGGATAGGCTCTTTCTCATAGAAATCATTTACAGGAATGTGCTACAGTCAGTAACAAGTCGCTACACGAGTTAATTATTGATAACGAGTAATGGATAGGCTCTTTCTCATAGAAATCATTTACAGGAATGTGCTACAGTCAGTAACAAGTCGCTACACGAGTTAATTATTGATAACGAGTAATGGATAGGCTCTTTCTCATAGAAATCATTTACAGGAATGTGCTACAGTCAGTAACAAGTCGCTACACGAGTTAATTATTGATAACGAGTAATGGATAGGCTCTTTCTCATAGAAATCATTTACAGGAATGTGCTACAGTCAGTAACAAGTCGCTACACGAGTTAATTATTGATAACGAGTAATGGATAGGCTCTTTCTCATAGAAATCATTTACAGGAATGTGCTACAGTCAGTAACAAGTCGCTACACGAGTTAATTATTGATAACGAGTAATGGATAGGCTCTTTCTCATAGAAATCATTTACAGGAATGTGCTACAGTCAGTAACAAGTCGCTACACGAGTTAATTATTGATAACGAGTAATGGATAGGCTCTTTCTCATAGAAATCATTTACAGGAATGTGCTACAGTCAGTAACAAGTCGCTACACGAGTTAATTATTGATAACGAGTAATGGATAGGCTCTTTCTCATAGAAATCATTTACAGGAATGTGCTACAGTCAGTAACAAGTCGCTACACGAGTTAATTATTGATAACGAGTAATGGATAGGCTCTTTCTCATAGAAATCATTTACAGGAATGTGCTACAGTCAGTAACAAGTCGCTACACGAGTTAATTATTGATAACGAGTAATGGATAGGCTCTTTCTCATAGAAATCATTTACAGGAATGTGCTACAGTCAGTAACAAGTCGCTACACGAGTTAATTATTGATAACGAGTAATGGATAGGCTCTTTCTCATAGAAATCATTTACAGGAATGTGCTACAGTCAGTAACAAGTCGCTACACGAGTTAATTATGATAACGAGTAATGGATAGGCTCTTTCTCATAGAAATCATTTACAGGAATGTGCTACAGTCAGTAACAAGTCGCTACACGAGTTAATTATTGATAACGAGTAATGGATAGGCTCTTTCTCATAGAAATCATTTACCAGGAATGTGCTACAGTCAGTAACAAGTCGCTACACGAGTTAATT